>CM069770.1:2072500-2092500 GCA_036169595.1 Dictyostelium firmibasis
ACCAAAATCAAAATCAAAATCAAAACCAAAATCAAAATCAAAATCAAAATCAAAATCAAAATCAAAATCAAAACCAAAATCAAAATCAAAGTTACTATTTCCCACCTCTAAATCAACAAAATGATTATAATGACAATCGTTGTATACCAACCGACCCAAATAATCAAATATACCAACAATTTCCTTCCCACCAATACCATCCTCAACCCAACTACCATCAGCAACAACAACAACAACAACAACAACAACAACAACAACAACAACAACAACAACAACAACAACAACAACAACAACAACAACAACAACAACAACAACAGCAACAACAACAACAACAACAACAGCAACAACAACAACAACAACATCAACAGCAACAACAACAGTATAACTATCATGGTCATCATCGTCAGCAACACTATGTATCTGGTCAAGAGTCATCGAACCCGCCATTTACGCCAGTTTCAATGCCATACGGTGTGTTTCAAAGTCCATTGTATAGTTTACCTAATATCTCATCTCAAAATATTGAAACAGATGATATGTATGCAGGTTATCCTCCAAGATATAGCGCCACTCAAAGTTTATTACCAGGAACTCCTCAGTCAAATAATAATTTTATAAATAGTTTCAATCAAACATTTCCACCTCGTGGATACCAACCCCAACCTCATCATCCATTCTTATCACAACAACCACAACAACAACAATCACCCTTAATGTCACAGCAACCACCATTTGGCAATCAACAAACAACAATGTCATCCCCTACATCTACATCATCACCGCAGTTGTCACAATTTTATTCTAATTATCAGCAATTACAATTGCAAATGCATCAACAACAATTACAGGCTATCCAACAACAACAACAACAACAACAACAACAACAACAGCAACAACAACAACAACAACAACAACAACAACAACAACCGCAACCGCAACTACAACAACAACAACCGCAACAACAACAACCGCAACAACAACAACTGCTGCAACAACAACAACAACAACAACCACAACAACAGCAACCTTTATCGTCCCCAACTAGTTCAGATGCTCCCAATATTAGTCCTTCAATTTTTGACAAAAAAAGAAAAGGAAAAGAGATTGAAAAAGAGAAAAAGTCAACAGTGAAAAAAGAAACCGATTTAAAAAAACAATCTTTACATACAAAAAAACCTTCTCCAACATCAACATATAAAAAAGCAAAAATAAGCAATATTAGCATTGACGGTAATAATAATAATAATAATAATAATAATAATAATAATAATAATAATAATAATAATAATAATAATAATAATAATAATAATAATAATAATAATAATAATAATAATAATAATAATAATAATAATAATAATAATAATAATAATAATAATAATAATAATAATAATAATAATAATAATAATAATAATAATAATAATAATAATAATAGTAATAATAATAGTAACATTAGTAACATTAATAATAGTAACAATACCTATAATAATAATAGTAATAATAATTTTGGAAATAATAATGATTATCAACATAGATTAAATCCCAACCAATATTCAACATCATTGTATAACGATAATTTCAACCCAATACAGAGTAATACCGAATTACCAAATAATAATAATAATAATAATAATAATAATAATAATAATAATAATAATAATAATAATAATAATAATAATAATAATAATAATAATAATAATAATAATAATAATAATAATAATAATAATAATAATAATAATAATAATAATAATAATAATAATAATAATAATAATAATATCAATAGCAATAATAATATCAATAGCAATAATAATATCAATAGCAATAATAATATTATTAGTCAAAACTATGTATCAAATAGTTCACAAGAATCATCCTCAAACTGTAATATTATATCAACTTCAAATAGTGACCAAGAAAGAAGTGAAACTTTTAATAACAATATCAATAATAATAATAATAATGGAGATGGTATAATACATCATCACCATCAATATCAATTACATCCACAACAATATCGACAAACACCACAACAATATCAACAACAATATCAGGAATACCAAGAACAAACTCAATACCAACAACCATATCAATATCAATATCAGTATCAATCAGAACAAGAAACTACAATTCAACAATTTAATCAAGATAGTAATTAGTTAGGTTTGGTAGCAATAAATATAAATATACAAAATATAAAATATAAAATAATAAAATAAAAGGATAGTAATAGAAAATTTTTTTAAAAAAAAAAAAAAACTCATATTTGACCAACATTCGACTTTAGGTTTTCTTATTTTGGTTTGTTTGATTTGATTTTCTTTTTTTTTTTACAAAATTTTTATTTCATATTTCTTAGTAAATGAGTTATTCTATAGTTTTGTTTTTCAATTTCTTGTTTAAGTTTTTCGTTTTCTTTTAATAAAGTTTCAAAAGTTGATAATGGTACAGATTCAGTGGTTGATGATGAGTTTGGGATAATAGTTTGCTTTTTTTTATCTATTATATGATAATTATTAATTAATGCTGCTTTTTTATTTTTTATTTTTTTATTTTTTTATTTTTTTATTTTTTTATTTTTTATTTTTATTTTTTATAGTATTTTTAATCAACATACTTAAAATAGATTGTTCTAATTGTGTAACTCTTTTAGTGAGTTGTTCAATTATTTCATCTGCCTCATTAGCTCTTTTTTCAAATGTATCCATTTCTTTTTCGGTTTTTTAAAATGGTGGAAAAAAAAAAAGTTTTTTTTTTTTGCTTTTTTTTTTCTAATAAAATTTTTTTTTTTTTTTTATTATTATTATTATTATTATTATTATTATTATTATTATTATTATTCACATTACTGACATAAATACACACACATAAAAAAAAATAAAAGAGAAATTAATTCACCAACTAAGATTCTAATTTAAAAAAAAAAAAAAAAAAAACCAGAAAAACACGAAAAAAAGAAATTAATTGAAAGTATGTATTTGGTATCAACCATAATAATGTAATAATAATGGGTTTCAACCCATCCAACCTGGTTGTAGATTTTTTTATAAAGTTTTTCAATATAATTTTACTGCAAAAAAAAAAAAAAAAAAAAAAAAAAAAAAAAGAGAAAAAAACAATAACGCAACATCATCTTTTTATTATTATTTTTTTTTTTCCAATTATATTTGTAAGATACCATCGTAAGGTGATTATCATATTTCCCACAGATATTATTTTTTATCCTAATTTCAACATTTTAACAATAATTTAATGCACCCCAATAAAAAAAAAAAAAAAAAAAAAATATGCAAAAAAAAAAAAAAGTCTATAAAATGTGGTTTTTTTTTCAAAGAATCTCGGGTACTGGATAAATATCTTTTTTTCTTTTTTAAAATTTTATTTTTTTCTTTTTTCTTTTTTATTTTTTATTTTTTTTGAAAACTATCGAATATATTTTGAACCAAATTTTTTTGAAAATATCTTCGAATCTGGATCAGGAGCTTTTTTTTTTTTTTTTCTTCTACTCAATTATTTAGTGCGGTTTTGTATAATTTTTTTATTTTTTTATAAAAAATTAATTTTTTTTTTTTTTTTTTATGGTTGTTTCTGAAAAAAAAAATAAAAAAATAAAAAGTTCATTTTAAATATTTATTTGGTTGTGTGCAAATAAAATAAAATAAAATAAAATAAAATAAAATAAAATAAAATAAAATAAAATAAAATAAAATAAAATAAAATAAAATAGAATAAAATAGAATAAAATAAAATAAAATAAAATAAATTAAAAAAAAAAAAAATGGATAATTTCAAATGTCTATTGATTTTTTTAATAATTTTTTTTTTAAGATTAAATAATGGACAATTAACACCTTTACAACCAAATAGTTCAATAACTTTGACTCCTCTAAACAATTATCAATTTTCACAATACCCAACATTTTCTGACTCACCAGGGTGCACCGTTTTTGGTAGTTTTTTGGTTGTGGATAGTAATGATAATAATCTCATATCATCTGTTATTGTTTCCCAGAATATAACTCTTGGATACATTTCTAGACATGAAGGAAATAGTTATATTTTTTCATTATCGTTTTCTGTAAATTTCACATTTTCACCCCTTCAAATGAACTTAACAATAAAATCCAACTCAACAACAGATGTTGTTTATAATTTAACCCAGAGTTGTCATGGTATGAATAAATTAGAAATTTTAAAATTGGTTTTTTTGCTAGTTTTTTTATTTAATTTATTTTTTTTATTAATAAATTTACTAATTTTTTTTTATTTTTTTTATTTACAATTAAGATCCAAGTAAAGATTTACTTGTATTGGAAGATCCTCTAACTTTTTATGCAGAAGGTTATCATGTTACATTTTTTAAAATGACTGGTTTTTCAAATCCTGGTTCGGTAAAATTATTAACATTATCAAATGGTGTAGGTTCTTTGAGCAGTTTCGAAAATCAGTATGTTATATTGTGGAGCGAAAATTATATCACAAATGTGGCAAACTTATATGATGATTGGACTTTTGATGTTTTATTTTTTGCTAAAAATAAAACATTCACTGTTCCATCTTATTATAGTATATGTAATTATTTTTATAATAATAATAATAATAATAATAATAATAATAATAATAATAATAATAATAATAATAATAATAATAATAATAATAATAATAATAATAATAATAATAATAATAATAATAATAATAATAATAATAATAATAATAATAATAATAATAATAATAATAATAATAATAATAATAATAATAATAATAATAATAATAATAATAATAATAATAATAATAATAATAATAATAATAATAATAATAATAATAATAATAATAATAATAATAATAATAATAATAATAATAATAATAATAATAATACTAATAAAAATATTAACAACAATAATAATAATTAATATAGATAAACAACAAACTATCCCAACCTATTTGAAGACATTTTATCCTAGTGATATATTAAATAATGGATCAAATTTTACCGAGTTTGGAGTAAACTATGTCCCAATATTCACAAACAAGGTTAGTACCAACATTCAATATCCATTTTCAGGTTCAATTGATTCTTCAAATACTATTTTACTTCAAAGACCATTAAAAGGAAGTCTAGGGAATATGACATATTATGGTGCTCTATGGAATAAAGAAACATATGGTTTTGGTACCATTTTAAATTTCTCATACTTTGATCAATTTCAGAGTCAAATTTCTACAACACAAATTCCTACTAAGGTTAACAGTATGTTTAAAAATAATAATAATAATAATAATAATAATAATAATAATAATAATAATAATAATAATAATAATAATAATAATAATAATAATAATAATAATAATAATAATAATAATAATAATAATAATAATAATAATAATAATAATAATAATAATAATAATAATAATAATAATAATAATAATAATAATAATAATAATAATAACTAATAATAATATTATTAATAACATATATTTAATATTAATGTCATTTCGTAATTTAGAATTTAGTATCCCAAGTTTAAATAGAAACTTAATATATTCAAATGCTTCTACAACTCTAACATCTATGAATTTATTTTCAGTTTCGACCAATTTTTTTTCTGATTATAAATTTACAGTTTACCAATATACCTATGATGGTAATACATTTATTAAAACTTGGCCATTTGGTTTCGCCAAAGGTTTGTTGTTTTTTTATTATTTATTTTTTATTTATTTTTTTTTTAAAATTTTTTTCTAACCTTTTATATAAAAGGAACAAATTCAAATTATACACATAGAATATCAATTCAAGCTGTTAAGAATAGATTTGGAAGTTTTGCAAAAATATATTACAAGTTCAATACATTTTCATTAAATGATGGATTTAATATTTCAGTACAAAAGAACTCGACAGCAGATATCAAACAACCAATTGTTACATCTTATAGATTTTATGATACAGGTTCAGGTGTCTATATGTTATCTGTCGACTTTATATCTGTGAATGGTCTCGTAAAGGCAATCAGTAACTCAAATGATGACAATGGAATTCAAAATTTGGTTAGTGGTTCGATTTACAATGGAACATTAGAGTTTTTTTTCAATATACAGAATTCACCATTTGTTCAAATATCAGATGTATATGATAATTCTTTTAGTCTTCAAGAAGGTTATTATTTTTCCATTAATCCAATGTCTACATTTGTATTTCCTCACCAATTTTACTATGGTAAGTCTTTTTTTGTTGTTTTTTTTTTTACCTCTTTTTTAGAGATTAAAAATCAATATTAATATTTTTTTCTCGTCTTTAGAATATAAAATTTCAAGTTTTTATAATATTACTTTCTCATCGAACAATTTAAACCTTGACCAGGATAATTACATTACTATGTATTTGAATAGTAGTGACTTACCAACAGATTCCACATTAAGTTATACAATGTTCGATGATACCATGTACACATCAAACCGAGCTATCTCAAAAATTCCATCACAAACAATACTCTATAATTCAACATTAGGTTTGTTCACCTCAAGATTAATCATCCCAAAAAATACTAATTTTGGAGAAGTAATGACAATAATATTTGGATCAGCATCTTCATATCTATATTCACCAACCTTACCTGATTCAACAAAATTAATTATAAAAAAATCAGGTATGTGGATAATATCTTTAAATATAAACCACCATTCTTTTCTTTTAAAAATTATTTTAATAAGGCTAATGTTTTTTTTTTTTTAGTATTCGATGCTCAAGGTCCAATTTTTATTGATATTAAAAAAATTAATGATAAAGTAGATGTAAATTCAAATTTTGTAATTATTGGTTGGAATTTTACAATATCTGATGATATTAATGGGTTTAGTCATGGTTATTTAAAGGTGATGGGATCTGTCGATAGTTCAACATACGAACACAATTTCACTCTTTCTAATGCCATTGATGGTGATAAATTCATTGGAGTTTATCAATTCACAATTAATGTTTCAGCACCATGTATTTCTCAAGAATACTCAATTACGAATGTGGAATTATATGACAGTAATAATATTTTTTCTAATTTTCAATTATATCCCACTGATCCGATTTATAAGTTTTTCAATAACCCTTTCATTCAATTCTACCAAAGTGGTATTGATATTACAAAAATATCATTTACTTGTACACCATCTATTGAAGATAAAACAGATCCAATTTTAAAATCATTTTTAGTTTCAAAAAGTACAATTGATGTTGGTTCAAATGATAGATTTATAGCTTTCAATTTTGAAATTGAAACAGATCCATCTGGAACAGGTTTAAAAATTGATCAGCTTCCAATTGTTTATATTCTCACACAAAAAATGAAAATATTTGAATGTAGATCAAATCTAACGTCATATACAAGTAGAAACTATAATTATACATGCCAAACTGAGTTACCAGTTGGTTTTGGATTCCCACATCCACTTACTTACTCTCTATATGGAATTGTAAATAATGGTGGGGGTTATAATGGTTTTTCAACTGAAGATTTATCACTTTCTGGTCTAGATTATACTTCAAACACAATTCTTTCTACAAACATACCAATTATTACTTGGAACAATGTTATATATTCAGACATTGGAGGTGACTTGTTTTTAAAGGGTAGAGGATTTTCAAATGCTAAACTAGTGAAATTAAGCTATAGTGAAGTTGGATTAGGTACTCAATCATTAGCTCCTGCTATTTATGGCAATTCCTTAATTAAGGTATCAGGTGTTAAACCTACTCAACAGTCAATATCAGTTTTAATTCAAACCGGTGATTATTCATCCAATACATTTATCGTTTATCCCATATTTTTTAATGAGACAATACCTGAACCACCAGAGACCCCAACACCAACACCAACACAAACACCAACACAAACACCAACACAAACACCAACACAAACACCAACAGAAACACCAACAGAAACACCAACAGCATCACCATTACCAACAAATCCACCACAAAAATGTAAAGATTCATGTGGTGGTGATAAAAAAGGATACTGTTCATCAACTGGATGTATATGTTATTCGCCATGGGTTGGCGAAACATGTTCGTCTCAAGTTATTATTGTGCCACCACCAATTCCAGATACAGGTTTCCCAACAACACAATTCCCTACTAGTAATAGTACCAACATAGATAGTAGTGGAAGTAAACAAGAAAACAATTCACCAATTACATTTGCTTCGTTGGTTTCAATTGTTTCTTTAAGAGAAATTGATTACCAAGGTGAAACAGTTATCGATCATAAATTTGATAAATGGATATTCACTCCAATAACACCATTAAAAAGCCAATATTTTACAACCATTGATAATACAAATGTTACAGCTACATTGGAGTGGTTTAATAGTAGTACTACTATTGAATTTGCAAATGAAAAATTGGAAATGAATCCATCAACTATCAAATACTCTATTGAAATTACAGAATACAACTTTAAACAAAAATTAAACTCTCTTCAATTGATAATGTTTGCATCATTTGATGCTTCAGACTCACCAAACGATATTTGTTCATCAAAACAATTTGGTGACACATCAACTGGTGATAATTCAAATTATTTAAAGATTCAAATCGATAATCATTCATTGTATGGTAGATTCATAAAAAGAGCAATAATTGATGATAAAGTTTACTCTATTGATAATAAATTACTTGATTCATCTTTAAATTCAATTTCAAATTCATCTTCAGTACAAACATATATTGGTATCAGTATTCCATTTTATTATAATTATGTTATAGTTGATCCTGGTGGGTATTTTTTTGAAAAAAAAAAAAAAAAAAAAAAAAAAAAAAAAAAAAAAAATTTTATATTAATTTTTTTATTTTTATTCTATTATAGATTTTAGTGTATTAATAGATAGTAATTCAGCAACTTCTTCTGATTCTAATTCTATATGTAATTCATCATCTGGTTTATCAAAAAATCAATTGATTGGAATCATTATAGGTTCAGTTTGTTTTGCTTCTGTAGCTGTTATTAGTGTGGTTTATTTTGTAAGAAGACGTTATAAACAAAGGATATTTATTGAGAATTTTAGTAAAAGAATGGATAGTATTGGAAAATAAATAGATAAATAAATGTATTATAGTTTTTAAAAGACAATTTGTTTTTCTTATTTTTTAAATCTAATATTTTTTTTTAAAAATTTTTAATTTTTTACATACCCCCAATAATTACTTATAACCAATGGTTTTTTATTAGTTTTTTATAAAAAATGTGGTTACTTTTTCAAAAGTGGGGGTATTTTTTTGATATTTATTTATAATATTTTATTTTTAAATTTTATTTTCCTAAATTGGCATTAAAATTAATGATTGAAATTCATAAAAAGTCTTTAAACAATACGAATTTTTTATTTTTTATTTTTTTATAATTTTTTATTATATTTTTTTTTTTTTTATTAAAAAAAAACTATTATAAATAGATTTTTTTTTTTTAATAATTATAAAAAAAAAAAAACAAACATATAAAAATATATTCTTTAAACAATTAAATATAAAAAAATACTATAAAATGAAATTTATCATTACCTTATTAATTATTTTTGCAGTTTTAATCAACTCTGCCTTTGGTGCTATCAGTATTTTAGACCTTAAACATCAATGTAAAAGCTATTGCTCAGCTGTTAGTAAATTAACAAATGACTTTGTTGAAAAAAATATTGGTCAAAAAAATGTAGAATCATTTGAACAACACCTTGCTCAAGATTTTAAAAATGCTTTTCCAAGTCATTATGAAAAATTAGTTGACATGAAAAATTATTTTGAATCATGCGAACATGGTTGTGATGCTTTAGTTGATGATGTAAGTATTTTTAATTTTAAAATTATTTTTTTATTATAAATTTCTTTTTTATTAATTTTTCTATAATTATTTAATTTTTCATGAAAAAAAACAAAAAAAAAAAAAAATTAATAACCATAATTAAGGAAATTAAAAAATATCTCCAATAAAATTTCATAATCTAATTTTAAATCATTTCTTTGTGCTTTTTTTATTTACAATTATTAAATTATTTTTTAAAGATATTTTTTTTTTTTTTTTTTTTTTTTTTGAGAGGACTTGTGTTGTGTAAAAAGATATTATTTTTTTTTTTTAGATCCAAAATAATTTTTAAAAAAATGTAATATTTTATCAGTATCTTTAAAAATATTCCATTTTTCTTTAATTTGATCCAATTTAATTTCTAGGTACTGAAGTGATTTATTTTGTTTTAAAAAGTTTGAAATGTATTGAATTTCATCATCATTGAAAACTGAATCCTCTTTGAACTCTTCAAGATAATATTTATTATTATAAAGATACTCATCGCTAGTAACGATTAAATGTTTAATGTTTGAATTATCATTACAATGTTGAAGAAATGTAATTATTGAATGAAATTCGCAATGTAATGTTGTAATTGTTGGTATCTCGATCAATGGGGATAGTGTTTTTGATGATGATTCTACAATTGGTTTTCTAATGAGTTTCGTTTGTTTTAAAGATGGTGAAAAATTGTAATTTTTAATTTCCTTTCTTATGACGAAAGCAGACAAGCCTAATGTTGTTAACGTTTTATTACCAATTAATGATTCTAATAGAAATGTTGAATCATTTAAAATAAAATAATCATAGTTAACTGGTTTCAAAATTATTAGTTCCATTAATGTTGTATTATTTGATATATTACATTCCTTTAAAAATTCACCAACTAATTCTTCTTTCCCTAATAATGCTGAATCATGTTCTCCATAATGGTCAAGATTTAATAGTTTTTTAATTAAATCGACACTATCTTCATTTATATATTCATTAATCTCTTGAACAAAATTTGGAAATCTTAAATGAAGGGATTTAATTACTGATGATGACGATGATGATGACTTTATTGATTGTAAAAAAAATGAAGATGGTGTTTCATGATGTTTGAATTTAATTTTCTTAATGGTTTCACAATTAAATATGTTATTTATTTTTTGTAAATCTAATGTATTATAATCTTTTGTTTCACTTGTGGTTGTAATATCGATATTCTTTGGATTATATCGTTTGAGGAACTCGAATGAATATTCAAATAATATATTATTCTCTCTAAAATCATAGTCGTAATATTCACCAGTGGATGAGCATGGGAATGTCGCATCATTCCAATATAATCTAATTTTGTTAAATTTAAAAAAACCATTACATGTGGGGTTCATATTATATGTATCAGCCCACACTCTATTAACGAATATTACATGTTTTAATTTATTTCTATAATTATCACTACTACCACTATCATTATTACTATCACTATCATTACCACTACTAATACTACTACAACTATCACCATTAGTTATTGTTTTTAAATGTTGCTTTATCATTTTAAAATGATTAATGCCACTATTTGTGAATTCGCGCTTGTAGGTACAATATAGATTTTCAATATCTTTATATTGAATTATTTTATATTTATATCTATTGTTAACTTCACCTCTTATATTTCTCGCACTATAATATTTTGGAGTCCGTGGTGGTGATTGAATATTTCGTTTTTTTAAAACTGGCTCTTTATTACTACTATTTAAATCATTGTAAATATCATTATTCATAAATACAATTAAATGATCAATATTGGGAAAGAATTTTATTGAAAGTTGTTGATGAGATATTGTTTGTTGAACAGATTTAAATATCGATTTACTTAATAAACTAATTTCTAATATTCTTTTAAATGATACATCATATAATAAATATACAAGTAAATCAATAAAAACTAAATTATTTAATTTGATATCAATATTATTGCTATCTTTGTTAATTGTTGTTGTCTTTAGTTTTCTTATTGATTCTATTTTATCTGTAATTGGCCTATCTTTATTTTGATAGTTATTCATTTTGCAAAAAAAAAAAAAAAAAAATGAAATTTTTTTTTTTTTTCAAATTTTTTTTTTTTTTCCATAAAAGACAATTCTTTTGAACAGTTTGGGAATAAAAATAATTTTTTTAATTTTAATGTTTACTTTTTATATTTTTTTTAATCTGAAGATTTTCTTTTTTTAATTATGAAAAATTATCATATTAACCAAGAATATTCCTTATTCAGAATAAAATAATCAAAAGGCTTTACTAAGAAAAAATAGAATTTTATATGTCAAATTTAAATGACCATAGGAAAGAAACAAAAAATTATTTTAAACAAACAACATTTAAATAAAAATAATAAAAAATATATATTTTATAAACTACATTAAATCTTTTTTTATTTATTTTTTTTAATATTTTTTTCCACAAAAATATTTTTTTTTTTCTTTTTTTTATTTATTTTGTGTGTACTTCTATAAAATCTCAAAACGAAATCGATTGTATTATTTTTTTCATTTAGAAAATAATAATATATTAATGATTAATAGATTTCACATCATTTAAAAGATAATTTAAGATATCACTTAGTGATAAAATTCCTTCAACCTTTTTACTTGAATCAATACAAACTAAACGATGAACTCTTTTCTTTATACATCTTTCAATAACATCACCCAATTTATCAAATCTAGTGCAAGTATAAATTTGTTCAGGTCTTTGCCACAGCTTTGTAAATGTTGATAAAACTTGATGAACTGGTAAATTTAAATCTGATGGTGATAATATTCCTTGTTTTGACATTAACTATTTTGTTTTTTTAAAGAAAATAAATAGTTAATATGGTTTTTTTTTTTTATTTTTTTATTTTTTTTTTATAAAAAAAACATACAGTAACATCACTCTTTGAATAAACATCAACAATCTTTGAAGTTTCACTATCAATAATTGGTACAGCAGATATTTTTTTCTCTGATAATAATTCTAAAACCTCAACCAATGGTGTGTGGGTCATAACAGTTACAACAGTAGCAAATGTACCAATTCCCAATGATCCAATAGGTATTGATAATAACTTCTCTGGTAATTGTGGTAACTATTGTCATTGAATTTCAGTGTGTTAATAGGTAAGATACTCTAGAATGTTAAAAATGAAGAAAGAAAAAAAAAATATATAAAAATATGATATATCTTACACTTTTCATCATAAATGCTAAAATTCTTGAATGAGTTAAAATATGTAAAATTGAATTTGTATCTTTTTTATCGACAACAGGTAATCTATGAATTTTATAACAGAGTAATAATGATGCGGCATCGTATAGATTAGTTTCAGGTTCGGTTGAAATTAAGGACGATGGACGTTCAACAGAGATCTCTCTCCAAAAAGTTTCAATTCTATGTATACCCATATCCTGGAATATATTATTTGATTTTGGTTTTCTGTAGTAGTAGAGTAAGATATCTATGAAATCCGATACAGTTATCATACCAGTGAAATCATGTTGTTCCGAATTCCAAAGGGGTGCAGATTTAATGCCATTCTCTTCCAATGCATAGAATGCAGATTTTACTGCTAGTTTTGTGTCCAATACTACAACCTTTCCACTAATTGGTATAACATCATAGCATGTATGTCCCTTTAAAAAGTTTACAAATACCTGTTTTCCCTCTTCAATATACTTCTCTGTTTCACTATCGATTTTTTTAATACCTGACTTTAAATTTAAATTTTCTAAACCTTCTGATACTGTTGATACCGTTGAACTATTATTATTTGAAGATGACGATAATGATGGTGTTGTTGTTGTAGAATTTGTAGTGATATTGATGGTATTGGTGGTGGTATTAGTAGTTTTAGAAGGAGAGGATGACATTGTTTGTTTTAATGGGTTATCGTTATTGTTATTATTGCTATTACTATCGATGTCAGTTGAAGGTAAACTTGTAATATCCTTAAAGAACATATTATTATTATTTAAAATTTGATTATCACCATTTGGAGGTGACTGTGATTCTTTATTACTTTTTTCAACATCAACTGGCAATGATGAATCTATAGTTAATACACCATCTTGACTAGATGATATAAATGATGGTGATGGTTGTTCTATAGAATTTGGTGGTAATCTAATGTCATATCCAGTAGATGTAGATAATATTCTTTCATTGTTATTATTCATTGTTGTTGTTATTGCTGTTTTTGTTGGTGTGTCTGTATTTGATGTTTTGTTACTATTGTCGTTGAACTCACTTCCACTACTAACTCCTTCAGATTGTTCTATTGATAATTGATTTAAAGATGACTGTCTTAGTTTTTCAGTTTTAATTTTAATTTCTTGGGTTTCTTTTTTCTCTATACTTTCGATTATTGAAGTGAATTCTTCATCTTCATCCCCAGGATACCACATTAAAAATTTTTATTTGTTTACTAGTTATTATTAATTTTAATTTATTTACAAAATTGTTTATTATTTATTAAATGTATTTATATGGAATCCTATGTATATTAAAAAGATCTATGGGGTATTTGTTTAATATTTTAATTATTTCTAAATTATGTACAAAGAATGAAAAAAATGGGTTGTGTGTAAAAAACAAAAAAAAAAAAAAAAAAAAAAAAAAAAAAATTCAAATTAAAAAAAAAAAATAAAACAAAAAAAAAAAAAAAAAAAAAACACATAATTAAAATTTGGTGGATATTTTGGGAAATTCGATATTTTTTATGTTTAATTTTCTATATTTTTATTCACCCAATTATCTTTTTTTTTTTTTCTTTTTTAATTATTTATATTTTGAAATGAAAAAAAATTTCTAGAGAGTTTAAAATTTTTTTTTTTTCTAGTTTTTTTGGTTTCATTATTATTTTTAATATTTTATTTCAAGATATTACTTCATGGTACTAAAAAATTGTGTGTAAAAATAAATTGAGAAAATTTAAATGTTTTTAATTATTTTTATTTATATTCTATTAATTGATTTTCTTTTAATACCAAATTTAGTATTATATCATTTTATTATATTTTATTTTATTTTATTTATTCTTTTAAAATATAAAATTTTAGAATAAATTGATATGGCAGAGGAATTTTTTTTTTGCTAAAAAAAAAAGTATAATGAATTCGGTCATTGATGAATTAATAAAATTATCTATCAATCATTAATATCAAAGTGCATAGATAAATCTTTCCTTTCTTTGACATCTGATTAGTATCAATTTATTTTATACCAACAAATCCCATTTTATATTATAAATTAAAATTTTTAATACAGTGTGATAAGAAAGACTTCCAGAACAATAAGATAGTTTCAACTACATTTTATTTCTTTTTTTTAATTTTAAAAATATTAGTGGATTGTATATTTCAAAAAAAATTTTTAAAAAAAAATAGTTATTACCTTTTGATATTTTATTATTTGCAATATTTTTTTTTTTTAATATATATATAAAAAATAAAAAATTAAACTATTTATACTGAAAATTTTAAAATTTACGTTTTTTAAAAAGGAAATTGGTGATTATCAATAAATTCCTTTTATAAAAAAATTAGAGATCCCCCTTTTTTAATTGGTAAATTTAAAAAAGGAATGAATTTTTTTGGGTTAATTTTTTTTTTTTTTTTACTATATATGCAAAAAATTCGGAATTGGCTAAAAAAAAAAATTTAAAAAAAAAAAAAAAATTTGTGTGGGTTTCTATATTAAATTTTTTTCGCTGTTTCTTTAAAAAAAATGAAAATATTTACACAAGCATATGTGAGGAGATGGAACTTGAGAACACAATTAAAGAAGGTGAGGCAAATATCACACAAGAAAAAGTTAAAGGATTTATTGGAAACAATGTGAGATTACCCCAAAACCAACAAAAAAAATTCAAGGCACAGTTTCCTGGTTGTAACATTAAAACATCTGAGGATTTGGTGAATGAATTTAAGAAATCCAAAGAAATTAAAATAATTTATGATCCAAAAGGCAAACCAATAGGCAGTTACATTTCTTTAATTCATGAAGTAAAATTGATGATTAAAAAAGAGGTAACTGTTAGTATAAATTAATAAAAATGTGTGATACAGAGTTTTTTCATACCATTGTGTATTATTTTTAATGATTAAACAAGTGATGTTTTTTCTGGCGATTTTAATAAAATCTGGTACCTGGTTGGTAATGAAATAATTGAAGATACAATAAAGAATCATTATCAAAAAAAGTTGATAAAATAAACAATAGAATGAAAATAAAAACATTTATGAACAATAAATGTTCAGTAATAGTGGTAAAAAACAAATTGTAAAATAGTAATTAAAATTTGTGGTTGAAAAAAAGATTTTTTTTACTACACTTGTGGGAGAATTTATTAAAATAAAATATGTTTATAAAATTAAAATAGGCAGGGTTTATTTTTTTAAAATTTAATATATTAATACCCATTAATAAAAATATAATTTACATATTTTTTTATTCAACCACAATTATATTTTTTATATATTTTATTTTTATCTTTATTTTACATTTTTAAAAAAAATTTCTTTTTATAAAAAACCCAACAATGAGTAAATAATCAAGATAGTATTACTATTCCAATATTTATATTTATTCATTTAAGAATTATAATCTTAATTCTACAACATTGTAGCTTCTCTATGAAAAAGAAAAAAATTTTAAAAAAAAAAAAAAATTTTAGGATATAATTATTTTTGGATAGTTTATATAAAATTTTATCATCACATATATATAAAATATATATAAAATTAAAATTATTTAACAATATTATAAATATTTAATAAATAGTTAATATATCATATTTATTTAACTATTGAAGACGGCGGACGTTCTCTATCATCTAGCAAAGAAATTTGGGCTTAAATCCACTAGTAGTCTAGAGAAGTTATTTTTTTTGATATCTTTGCCCGAATCAATCGTTGGTGATGAGGCCATGGTAGAGCCGAGTCCTTCGATGAGCTGGTGCTCAGGTTCTGTCAAATTGTGGATGAAAAAAAAATAATAAAAAAAAAAAAAATAATTAAATTTTGATTGATATTTTTTTATATTTAATTATAAATTTTTTTATTCACAGAAAAATGGTGTGAGAATAATTTACAATTTACTTTAAGATAATATTTTTTCAATTGATTTTCTTTAAATATAAAATCTTATTTTATTTTATTTTATTTTATTTTATTTTATTTTATTTTATTTTATTTTATTTTATTTTATTTTATTTTAATTTATTTTTTATTTATTTTTATAAAATATTTAATTTTAGAATAATTTGATTTGGTAAGGAAATTTTTTTTTTGATAAAAAAAGTATAATGAATTTGGTTATTGATGTATTAATATAATTATCTACCTATCATTAATGTCAAAGTGCATAGATAAATCTTTCCTTTCTTTGACATCAGATTAGTACATATTTATATTATGCAAACAAATCCCATTTTATTTTATAAGACTTTTATATGACAATAAGATAGTTTTAACTACATTTTATTTCTTTTCTGAATTTTAAAAATATTAGTGGATTGTAAATTTCAATTATTTTTTTTAAAAAAATAGTTATTACCTTTTGAAAATCTATTTTTTGTAATATTTTTTTTTGAAATATAATAATATAAAAAATAAAAAAAAAAACATTTTATACTGAAAAATTTAAAATTTACGTTTTAAAAAAGGAAATTGATTATCAACAAATTCCTTTATAAAAAATTAGAGATCACCCCTTCTATAATTGGTAACCTTAAAAAAGGAATGAGTTTTTTTTGGGGAAATTTTTTTTTTATTTTTTTTTACTATATTAATGCCTAATTTTAAAACATTTTGAAAATAAATAGTTTTAGATTCTGTTTTTACTTTTATCACAATGATAACCCAATTTTAATACCTTGTTTCAACTTTAATAAATATTATTATTATTGTTATTATTATTGACTATGGATTGGTTTGTAAATAAGGTGAAAATATTTTTTCAATGATATGAAACTGTTCATATTCTAGAAATTCGATGGGACTTCAAAACATTCAGATAAAACTTTTTTATTTTCAAAAATTATGAATTTTTGGTATATTTCCTAACTGTTTGCAAATATTTAAGATTTATACCTCAAAAAGGAAAAAAGGAAAAAAGGAAAAAAGGAAAAAAAAAAAAAAAAAGGTTTCCAAAATGAAAATAACAAAAAAATAAAGTTAGAATAATTTACAGTTTATTTTTATAAATATTTTTTTATTGAGAAATATTAATGGTGAAAGAAGGAGTGGTGTGTATTATTATTTATTTTTTATTTTTTATTGAATTGATGTAAAATTAATCTTATCCAAGAATCCATTTCTCTTTTAGTGTCAGTATTTAAAATACAAGTGTTTGTGTTTTTAGATGCTTTAATCATTTTCTCTTGAAGCTTCATAAAAGCATTTAAATTCTTTTCATAGTTTTTGTCGTATTCGGATTTGTTATTTTGTTGTTGTTGTTGTTGTTGTTGTTGTTGTTGTTGTTGTTGTTGTTGTTGTTGTTGTTCATGTGAAACTGGTGTATTCGAACGAGATGATGATGACGATGAAGAGGATGATGATGAGGTTGTTGTTGAAATGATTGGTGTTGATGTTGAAGATGATGAATTTGCTGGGCCAGCTGGTGAGTGTTGATTATTATTTGATGCTACAGATGAATTTAATGAAGTTGAAGATGATGGTACATTATTATTATTATTACTATTATTATGATTTGGTGAAGATGGTGGTGTTGAAAATGTTGATATACTTGAGGAACGAATTAAAGATGAAGATGAAACAGTTTTAAAATAATTTGGTCTTGGTTGAGTTAAAGAATGATTTACAGCAGAGGTACTAGAAATAGTAGTAGTTGGAGTTGGAGTTGGAGTTGTTGTTATTATTGGTGTGGTTGGGGTATTTGCACCACTATTATTATTTGTAGTTGAACCAGATTGAGGAATTGGATGAATTGTATTAAAATTTGAATTATAATGAACAGTATTTTTATTTGGTGGAGGTCTTGAGAGAGTTTGAGTACCATTTTTATATATTTTACCATCACATTCTATGATTTGACCATTCTTTGAACGTAAGAAACCTTTTTTATTTTGATCAAAAGAGGTGGCATGTTGGTCGAATAATATTGGAGAGGTTGTGTTACTACCTGAACTATTTGTAGAGACAGAGGAGGAAGTTGGTGGTGAGAGATATTCATCATCGAAATAGTTTGTAGTGGAGGAAGTTTCAGAGAGTGTATCGATTGAACTCACAGAGTCAGTGTCTAAAATGTCTTGAATATCCAATTGTGGTTGTTGTTGTTCACCATAGAATTTCTCTACGGCAGAGTCCCAAAAATAAAGTTTCTTCTCCTTCTCCTTGCCAAATAAAGCCAACTGTTGAAGGAGTGATTGTGGATTAAACATTTGAGATTTATTCTTTTGTGTTGATTTTATTAAAGACTCCAAAGTGATTGGTGGAGAGGAATGATTCAACATGAAACAATTCTTTCTACCTTTAATCTCCTTCTTTGAGGTGATCACGGTATCAGGTCTAAGATAACGTACTGGTGATGGATCGGTTGGTTTTCTGAAAAAGTATAGAGTACCATCAGAGAGTACACACCATTTTCTACTCCATTTATCGGTTACTTTTCCTTTGACTCTAATATTGAGCCAACCTTTCTTCACTGCGTATGGGAAAAGTGTACCTGATGGATTCATCTTTATTTCATCAACCAGTATTCTATCAAACATATCCTCTAAAAACTCTGATGGTAAATCTTTGCCACTGTTAATTTTCGATAGTGATTTAACAAATTTCGCTTTGGTCATTGTTGGTTTTACATTTGCATTGTGTAGATCCGTATTCAATAAAATGATTGCAAACGCCAACGTATACACCGTATCTGGATCCTCTATAAATCCTCCATCCTTATTGTCTTTATGATATTGATTTGCAAATCTTTGTACAACTCTATCAATCTTTTGTGCTTCTCCTGGTAATCTAAATGAATACAATAATTGTCTTAAACTCATATCAAAATCTAAATCTTTAAAATTAAATCTTGAAATTAATGATTCCAATACTAATATACAAAATGGTTCACTAATTTATGAAAATGAATTATTAAAAATTAGTAAAAAAAAATTAAATTAACTATTTTTATATTTTCTTTTTT
>CM069770.1:2100000-2172500 GCA_036169595.1 Dictyostelium firmibasis
TAATCAACCAATAACATTTGAAATCTTATCATCATGTAAAAATTTAAAAAATTTATATATCTACGACATAAAACAACCTTTATTTTTAAATGATGAAAATGAAAATGAAAATAAGATTAATTTATCAATTGAATCAATTCATTTAATGCCAGGATTTAATCAAATTTTAAAGAAAGGTAGTTTATCATCAAAACTTGGTTTCAAAAATTTATATATCTATGATATTAAACAACCATTAATTGAAAATGAATCAATTCCAAATGATTATGATATAAATTTCTTACTTATTGGTGGTAATTATAAATTTAAATTAAGCAAAGATACAATACCATCAACAAATAAAATTTCAAATTTATATATTGGTAATTTAAATCAACCATTAATACCAAATGAATCAATACCAAATAATATTGAATCACTTCACTTTGGTGGTGGTTATGAATTTAAAATCCAATGCGATCAAATACCACCAAGTGTGAAAAATTTATATCTATACGATATTATTGAACCAATAACAAATGAATCAATTCCACAAACTCTTAAAAATATTTTCATTTCAAGTCAATACGAACATTCAATCAATGATTTAATCTCTTCAAATTATCAAGTTAAAAAAATTTAATATAAAAAATATATATATGTATCTTTTAACTTTTATGTTTCGAATATGTATATTATGTATACACAATCATTATAAATTTATTTCATTTTATATTTGTTTTTTTTTTTTTTTTAAATTCTGAAAAAAAAAAGGAAACAAACAAAAATTCAGAAAAAAAAAAAAAGTCTTTTGGTGAGTTATGTGTACAATTTTGGAGCTAATTTAATGTTTTTGAAAAAATAAATATAAAGGTTTTTGTAGCTTGTTTTTTTCAAATTCTTTCTTTTTAAACAGCTATTTCATTTTCGCTTGCACCACATTTTTCTACTAAAGATTGTTTTGATTCTTTTTTTATTAAAGTACCTTCAAAATGAATAATACCATCGATTTCAACTTCTTTTGGTTCATTTGGATCATAAACTGAATGACTAATTAAATTAAAAATAACAAATAATTATAAATTAGTATTAATTATATTAAAAGTAATGATAATAATAATAATGATAATAATAATAATAATAATAATAATAATAATAATAATAATAATAATAATAATAATAATAATAATAATAATAATAATAATAATAATAATAATAATAATAATAATAATAATAATAATAATAATAATAATATAAATAAGTAGCTATAAAATAATTACTTTTGATATTTATAGACCCATTGATCATTAATTTTTTTGAATAATCTTGGTTCCCATTCTATATTATTATCTTTTCTATCTTTAACTCTTTTTCTTTGTTCATCTTCTAATTTATTCTTCTCAAAGGTAGCATCTTTTTGATTTTTTTTTATAATTGCTTGCGAAACTTTTTGCCATAATCTTTGAGATTCAAATTCTTCTTGTTCAGAGATTGATCTCGTTATCATTTGAGTTTTTACTGCATCACTACAATCCCATAAAATATCACTACCACTACTCTTTTTCTTTGACAAAGAAGAGATTATTTCTACTTTTTTATCCCATTTACCATTAAATGTATGAGTTGTTTCATTAGCCTTTTTAATTTTACCACTAACTACGTTGTATTCACCACCAAACATTGGCTTTGCTTTAAAATCCATTTCAACTTTTAAATTGGTTTGTTTACAAGAGATTGTTGCATTACCCACAATCTCAGTTAACAATGTACCAAATATAATACCTCTTGCCACCGCTGTAGGAAAGGTAATTACATATTCCTCTTGAAGTCCTAATAATGTTAATGTGCTACTACCATCTACTATAACTGCCATTGAATTACCTAAAAATTTCGAACGAGGATTAATTGTACCACTCATTGTATATCCATCCTTTCTATTTGATAAATAAATACATGAAACTGGTGGATGATGTGAAATTTGTTCTGAAACCATTATACAATTACTATTTGTTTGTTTAAATTCCCATCTAGTTCTAAAAATTTCACCCAACTATAATAAAAATGAAATTAAATTTAATGTGTTAAAAAATGGTTTCAAAGAGGAAAAAGGGGTAATAAAATTCTATTTTTACATACAATTGGATTATACGGTTTTTGTAAACCTTTCTTTCTATAATGGAAAGCTGATAAATACCATTTCGTAATTAATTGTATTCTATCCATTGGTGATTCTAATTTTGATATATTACATAAAATATCGCCATGAATCATATTATCTGTAAATTTCTCAAGTAGTGACCTTGGTTCCAATATAAAGGTGGGTAATGGTACTCTTGATAAATCCACACCAATCTTTAATTCTGATAATAATGAAATCAATAGATTTCTTGGTTCTTCTTCTAACACCTCTTCAATTGGTGGTGATGGTGGTGATGTTGATTGTTCTCCATTCATTAATGAATCAGTAGGTGATGATGATATACTATTATTATTACTACTATTATTACTACTATTATTATGATGATTACTATTATTAATAATGTCTTGTGGTACTGTTGGTGCTACACCATTATTTATTGTTGAACTAGTACCAATTTCCATTTTTATTTTTTTATTTTTTTTTTATAAATTTATTATTTTATTATTTTTCTATAGTTTTTTTTATTTAATTTTATTTTTCTGACCCAATTCTAAAGAAAGTTTTTGGAAAAAATGATGAGAAAAAAAAAAAAATATATTTGTGTGAATCTATTTTTTTTTTTTTTTTTTTTTTTTTTTTTTACTATTGTTTATAATTTAAATATATAAGTATATATTATATGTTTTATATATATATATATATTTAAATTAATTTAAATGGAATAAAATAATTAGTGCAAATTTAAAATTAATTTTATTTTTTTTAACAATATCTACATTAACTAATGCACACAAATCCACAAACACAAATGTAAAAAAACTAAAATTGATAGAGGCATAAAAAAATAATAATAGTTAAAAAATAAAATCATGAGCAAAAAAAAAAAAAAAAAAGTTATTTTTGTTTTTTTTTTTTTTTTTTTCTTTTTAATCAAACCAATTGTGATATCACACTAAACGAAATAAAATATAAAGATTGCACACAGTAAAAAAATAAAAATAATAAACTTGACAGATTATTTACCATATAAAGGGAGTTATAATTAGATAAAGAGAAAAAGGAGTGAGAGAGAGAGGAAAGTAATTAATTTTTTTTTTATTTTATGAATATTAAAAAAAAAAAAAAAAAAATAGATTATTTTTATATATGTTGTATTGTTATTACTATTGAAAATAAATTTTAAAAAAAAACAAAAGAAAAAAAAAAACAGGTTAAAGATAAGGATGTAAAAATCAAATTTATGTTTAAAAATTTTTTTTTTTTTTTTATTTTAAATTTTTTTTTTTTTTTATTTTTCTTTTTTCTTTTTAAATACTATGATATTGAGACTACTTTTTAACCACTTATAGTGCTTTTTTTTTATTAAATTGAAAAAAAAAGAAAGAAAGAAAAAAAAAAAGAAAAAATAAACACATATATAGATTTTGTGTGTGGGTGAGTGTGGGAGTGTGAAAAGGGGTAATTCTTTATCGACAATATTAAAGAATTATACATACAATTCAAAATCTATGACAGATGGAAAGACTTTTTTTTTTTTTTTTTTTTTTTTTTTTTTTTTTTTATTATAATGCTATATTCTTTCTATTTTATTCAATATAAAATTACTTTAACAATTTATTTTAATTATTTATTTTTATTTTAATTATTTATTTAAACTTTTTTTTTTAACTTTTTTTTTTTTAATATTATTATTTATTTGAATGAATACACATATATATATCTTTTTTTAGTGAAAGAGGTTTGTGGTTTTGATGAGTTAAAAAAAAACTTTTGGTGTGAAAGTTAAAATAAAAAAAATAAAAAAAAAAAAAAAAAAATCTCTCAAATCAAATTTTTAATCGGTTGATTGTTTTTTTTTATTTTTATTTTTTTTTTTTTTTATTTTTTTTTTATTTTTATTTTTATTTTTATTTCAACTTTCACCAGAGTTTAATTGGGAGACTCAAGTGGCTTTAAATTTTTTTTTTTAAAAAAAAAAAAAATAGTAATATTTAACTTATTTTTAATAATTAGTTTTTTTTTTTTTTTTAGTTTACATGTAAATAATAATTTTATTGTTTTCTTTTTTTTTTTTTTTTTTTTTTTTTTTTTTTAAATTTTTTTTAATAATAACCAAAATAAAAACCAATGCAATTAATTGAAGAACATAAAACTTGACCAATTGCAAAACCAGCACAAATATCTTCAACGGTATGAGCACGAGTATAAACTCTATAGGAAGCCATTAACATTACTAAAAAACCTCTTTGTAATGGTGATATTGAATCAATAGAGCCCAATACAATACTTGCTATTGCGGTATGGGATGATGGAAAAGAACAATTTTTTGTGAACTTATAACAATAAGGTCTTTTAAAAGATGAAAATAAAGGTTTAATTAAAAAGTCAATTAAAAGGAATGGTATTAAACATCTATAAAAATTAAAGTTGAAAATGTTTAAAAAAGAAGTACCAATTAACAATACACTCCATAATGTTACTACATCCAAAATTGATAGAATATTTTGAGTGAATTTATTCTCCAATAACCAAATTGGAATTAACCATCTACTATTTCCAGTTAAAAGTTTACCACTAAAATTCTCTTTTCTACAAGTTATTAATGAATCAATATGAGCAATACCACCAATAATATCCAAAAAACCAGATTGATTGGGTTGAAAACTTTGAATTATTACAATTAGCAATGTTTGTACATAAGCATATGATACATAGAATGTTATCCATTGATCTTTGTTCATGAAACCTTCATCTTTTAATCTCTTTCCTAATCTCATTACCAAATAAATCTCTAAATAAAAATAATATTTAACCGATGGGAAATAAACGAAACATATGAAAAAGAATATCATTGTCAATAAATGATGTGCTGCAAAAAATAATCTTTGATCAACTTTATAACCTTTCCATGCTGATACCATTCCATTGAATAAAATAGTTCCTATAAATAATGCATGATATTTACTAATTGGCCAATAGCTTTCAATACTATCATCTTGATCATTATTATACCATTTACCAACAATAATATATTGTATCATTGATATTGTAACCATTAAAAACTCTATTATTAATCCATATTTCATACCAATAGTTAAATATGGTGAAATCATTGTTACTTCACTTTTTAAAATTTCTTCTTTTTCTTCTTTAATTTTTTGAATTTCATTTTGAGTTTGATTTATTATTGGTACATAATAATTATTATCTAATTGTTGTTTTATTTCTTGTTTTTGTTCTTGCTGTTGTTGTTGTTGTTGCTGTTGTTGTTGCTTTTGTAAAATACATTCATGAATTTCTACATATTCTAAAGTACTTTCTAAATAATTACTTTTGTAATCCATTTTTTTTTTTTTTTTTTTTTTTTTTTTTTTTATAAATAAAGTATTTTTATATAGTATATAATTTTATAAATTTTTTTTGTAATGTTAAAAAAAAAATTAATTTTATTTCTTTTCTTTTAGGGTTTTTTTTTTTATTTTTTATTTTTTTATTATATTTTTTTTGGATTTAAACTCTTTTTCTAATATTATTATCCAATTATTATAAATTATTAGTTTTTTTTATTTTAATTTATTTATAGACTTTTTTTTTAAAAATTATAATTTAATTTTATTATTATTATTATTTTTTTTTTTTTTTTTTTCATTTGCATATTTATATTAAAAAAAAAAAAAAATAAAATAAAATAAGTAATAAAAAAAAATAATAAAAAAAGTAATAAAAAAAAATAGAGAAGGGATCAATATTTTTCAAACTCATACCATCCACACACAAGATATGTGTCCATGTCTCTTTTTTTTCATTTTAAATGGTCAGTTTTGTTTTATTTTTTATGTGTGTGAGTGTGTGTGTGTGTGTATGAGTACGAGTATATGTGTGAAAAAAAAACATCTTAACAATATTAACTAAAAAAGAATAACTATGTATCTTATTTCTAATAATGTTTTTCATTGCCCCAATAAACTGCAAATCAAAAAGTCCACGTTTGAATAATAATTTTAATTTTCACCGATATCTTTTATTCATATATAAATATATGTGTATATATATAGTATAATAAAGAAACATTATAAAAACATATAATTTCATGTTTGGGTGTTTAGTGTATGTGTGGGGTGTGTGGGGTGTGTAGGGTATAAAAATAGGATTATCTTAATATCTACTTTTTTTAAAAAAATTTTTTTTAAAAAATATTGCTATATAAATATACATTCATGGAAATTTTAAATGCAATGACAATTTAGTAAATTTATTAAACGAAATGATTGTGCTAATTTGGTAATTTACAAAATTAGGAAAAAAAAAATATAATAATAATCATTTATAAATTAAAAATGATCATAGTTTTTAAGATTTTAATACCATTCACCTACATTTACTAGGTAACAAGTTTTTATCATAATAATCCTTTATTAGGTTTTTTTTTTTATATTATTTTTAATTTTTTTTTTTTTTTTTCTTTTTATGGAAATCTTATTTTACCCATATTAGTATTCTTTACCAATTTTATTTACTATTTTAATAACTATTTAAGATTAAATTAAAAAAATTTAAGATTAAATTAAAAAAAAAAAAAAAATACAATGTTTTAACTTTTAAAATAATTTTTAAAAAAAACAAAAAAAAAAAAATTAGTTTTTTTATTTTGAAGAAATACATATATAATTTTCAAACTTTTTTTTATATTGAAATTTTAAAGTGGATGTTGGGGTTTAGCATATTTTACTCTGTATTTTAAAAACTTTTAATGAATTTCAATAATTAAATGAAAAATATAAAATATAAAATATCTAAATTAAAAAAAAAAAAAAAAAAAAAAAAAAAATTAATAATTAATTAAATAAAAAAGTATGATTTTTAAAAAATCTTGGAGAAGTGTATATAAATTATTTTCGTGTTATTATTAATTTTTATATTCGATTTTTATATTCAATTTTTATAGACTTTTATGAAAAAAAAAAAAAAAATTAAATAAAATTAATTAAAGTGGGAAAAAAAAGGAGACATCCTAATTGTATTTCTTTTGAACTAAATATCCTACGATCCTAAAAAATCAGAATTCTTATGCCAGTTATTTGAGAGTTTCTCTGAGTTATTTTGGCCTTAGATTCCTGGATACTTCTAAATTTAATTATAATTTTTTTTTTTTGATATTACACTGGACTATTCGAAAATTCATAATTACATAAATGTAAAAGAAAATCTCTAAATTTGGTGTTTTCAAAAATTTTGAAATAAAACCATTTGCCATCATTAAATTTAAAGATTCCCTTTGAAGTCTTCTAATTATTAATTAGAATTTTTTAATTTTTTTGTTAATTTTGGAAATGTATTAGCTAATTACCTTGAATTCAAGGTGCAACTTTTAATTTTTTTTTGTGATTTTTTCTTTTGGTTGTGTATTTAATTATTGAGTTATAATAGTGATAATTATAATACCTCAATAATTTTCCACCCAACCAAAAGAAAAAATCACAACCATCGTTATTAGAATCATTTGCGTTATTATTCCTATTAAGATCAATTGTATTACTAATATTATTACGACCACTTTTATTAATATCTAAATTATTGTTTTTTTTTTTTTTTTTTTTTCTTTTTCTTACCAAATTCTATTATTTAAAAAAAAAACTTTGTAATAAAAATTAAATAAAATATAAATAAAAATAATGTTAAAAAAAAATTTTACTATTATTATTTTTGACCCCCTAAAGTGTACTAATTTCTAAATAAAAAAAAAATGGAGGCGCCTCCAAAAAAAAATTTTATAGTTTTAAAAAAAAAATAAAAAACTGTTTTGCTATTGCTTGTGTTCTTTTATTTGAATAATTATAAATGAAAGTTTTAATATTAAAATGAAAAGAAATAATAAAAAAAGATAGTACGTATAAATGTGTGAATTTTCCTGTGATGGTAGTAAATTCATTAAAGAATAGAAATTATGAATTGGAGCTTCAAATTGAGGAAAACAGAATGACCATGGTAGCAATGAAAACGAACCATGAACATAAAGTTTCGACATACGAACTAAAAATAAGGATCTTAGAGGCGGATTTACAAGCATTCGTTCAAAAAGAAGTAACTTTAACAAATAAAGTAAATAGGTTGGAGTTCATAATCGCTAATAAAGCGGACAGCAACGAAGAGAAGAAGCTTCAGGAGTGCAAATATAAATTGTTGTGTTTGTATTAAAAAAATTTTAAAATTGTTATTAAAAATAATTCTTTTTTTTTTGTTATTTGTTTGTTCAATTTAAAGACGAGAATTGTCCGAAATCATAACTTAAATCACCAATAAGAAAAGATGACACTATCATGATTCCACAAGTATATCCATCCTGTCCCTGAAAAGCCTGGTAATGGGAAGACAATTCAATCAGGTGGCAGAATATGCCACAAATGGAAAGCGAAAATTTTATATTTAAAATATTGCCATAACTTTTTTATTTATTATAAAGGTTTCAGTAATTTGCTTATGGGATAAAAAAAACTTTTTTTTTTTTTTTTTTTAATTGATTTTTTTTTTTTTTTTTTTTTTTAAATGTGAATATTATTTTAATATTATTAATTAGAAGATATTTCGCTATTTTAAAATAAAATATAAAAAAAATCGTTTGTGGGTTTCATGTTAAAAAAGATTTTTTGTTTTGTTTTTTATTATTTTTATAATAAATATTATTATTACTACTATTATTATTATTATTATTATTATAAATAAAAATCAAGTCTAAAATTTTTCAATATTTCATCTCCTGTTATTTGATTAATTAAATAAGAAAATCTATTATTAATTTTATTTCAAATAAAACTTTTTTTTTTTCTTATAAAAAAATAGAATAGGAACCGAGATTTAAGGTTCTACTTGTTTTTATTTTTATTTTTATTTTATTTAAATATTTTTTTTTGTTTTATAAAAAATTTTAATACTCGAATCGGGAAAATCTATGAAATTCAATTAAAACACGAAAGGGGGTGTGTATGTGTGTATGTGTGTGTGTGTGGTATTGCAATTGCAGATTGTGTATTTGAAATAAAAATAAAAATAAAAAATAAAAATAAAAAAATGAAAAAAAATTAATTTTTTTTTTTTTGAAAAAATTTCATACCAATTCGACTGGTCGTGGGAAATTCAAAAATAACAATAAAAAATTTTTCTTTTTTTCTTTTTTTTTTTTTTTTTTGAATTTTTTCAACTTGACCTAACAAATAGAAAGGTGTGTAAATTCATATAAATATGTGATTTTTATTTTTATTTTATTTTATTATTTTTATTATAATATTTTTTTTGATAAAATAAAAAATAAAAATAAATAAAAAACCCAAACAAAGAAAAAAAAAAAAAAAAAAAAAAAAAGAAAAAAAAAAATATAAAACATAAATGTTTAAGTACTAATAAAATTTAAAATTTTAAATATAATATACATATATATATACATAAAGAAAATGCAAAGTAAACCATCATTCGTTTTAAGAAATCCATCAGTTAATAAAGGTAAGATTAAAAAACAAAATAAAAAACTTTTTTAATAATATGCACAACACCGTAAATGATAAAAAAAAAAAAAAAAATGAAAAAAAAAAAAAAAAAAAACTATAAAAAAAATTCAACAAAAAATTCCATTTAAATCATTTTGTGATCACATAGAATTTTTGAAATATTTTAATAAAAAAAAATAAAAAATTAAAAACAAAAATAAAAAATTTAATAATGTACCGAAAAAACACACATAGGGCCACCACAATTTAAATAAATATCATTCGGCAATTTACAATAAAAAAAAAAAAAAAAAAAAAAAAAAAAAAAAAAAATTAAAATTAAAATTTTTGAAATTTACAACCACCCCCAAATTTAATCAAGATAAATTCAATTTCAAAATTTCAATAGATTTTTTTTTTTTTTTTTTTTTCTCTCTCTCTCCCTCTTTATTTAATTAAAATTAAAATTAATATTAATATTAATATTAATATTTTATATTTAAATAATATAAAAAAAAAAAAAAAAAAAAAAAAAAATCATAAAAAAAAAAAACTTTTTAAAAAAAATAATCAAAATCAGGTACTGGCTTCAATAATGAAGAAAGAGAGAAATTAGGATTAAAAGGTTTATTACCACCAAAAGTTGAAACATTACAAGAACAATCTGATAGAGCATTATCACAATTTACATCATTTAATACAAACTTGGAAAGATATATTTTCTTAAATTGTTTACGTGATCGTAATGAAACTTTATTCTATTATTTATTGAGTAACAATTTGGAATTGATGATGCCAATCATTTATACACCAACTGTAGGAGAAGCATGTCAAAAGTTTGGTAATGAATTCCGTTTCGCCCAAGGTATGTACTTTGCATCACGTGACAAAGGTAACATTCGTGCCATGATGGATAACTGGCCAGCTGATGGTGTTGATATTATCGTTGTTTCCGATGGTTCACGTATTTTAGGTTTAGGTGATCTCGGTACAAATGGTATGGGTATTCCAGTTGGTAAATTACAATTGTATGTTGCTGGTGCTGGTTTCCATCCAACTCGTACCCTTCCAGTCATTATCGACAGTGGTACAAACACCAAGAAATACCTTGAAGATAAATATTATTTGGGTGAACGTCATCCACGTATTCCAGACTCTGAATATTATCCATTAGTCGATGAATTCCTTGCTGCAGCCTACAATAAATGGCCAAAGGTTATCGTCCAATTCGAAGATATCTCCAACGATCATTGTTTCACCCTCCTCGATGAATATCGTAACAAATATTTATGTTTCAACGATGATATTCAAGGTACTGGTAGTGTTATCTTATCAGGTTTCATCAATGCTGTTCGTTCAGTTCAAAAACCAATCAAAGAACATCGTATGGTATTTTTAGGTGCTGGTTCTGCTGGTATCGGTGTTGCCGATTGTATTATGTCCCTCTTTGATGAGGCTGGCATTAGCAAAGAAGAAGCTAGAAAGAGTTTCTGGTTTGTCGATTCTAAAGGTTTAATCACTACTACTCGTGGTGATGAATTAACTTCACAAAAGAAACAATACGCTCGTGAAGATTACACCTACCAATTAAAGAGTTTGTTAGAGGTTGTTCGTGATGTTAAACCAACTGCTATCATTGGTTTATCTGGTATTGGTGGTTCCTTTACTCAAGAAATCATTGAAGAAATGGCTAAACACGTTGAAAAACCAATCGTTTTCGCTCTCTCAAATCCAACTACCAATGCTGAATGTACTGCTGAGCAAGCTTATCAATGGACTGATGGTCGTTGTATCTTTGCTTCTGGTTCACCATTCAAACCAGTCGAATACAAAGGTAAAACTTTTGTTCCAGGTCAAGGTAACAATATGTATATCTTCCCAGGTCTTGGTTTAGCTGCTAGCGTTTGTGAAGCTAAACATGTCACTGATGCTATGATTATCACTGCTGCTAAAACTCTCGCCTCATTCGTTGAAGACTCTGAAGTTCTCACCGGTAAAATTTACCCAGGTCTCCAACATATTCGTGAAATCTCAACTAGAATCGCTGTTAAAGTCATTGAAAAAGCCTACGAAGAAGGTATGGCTCAATTACCACGTCCAGCTTGCATTGAAACTTTAGTTAAATCACGTCAATACATTCCAAACTATGAAAACTCAAACAATTGACTATCTTGCCCAATTTCACCAAATACAAATAGATTATTAAATTCAAAATTATAAATTTAACATCAAAATTTTAATATTCCAAAAAAAAAAAAAAAAAAAAAAAAAAAAAAAAACTTTCCGAATCCTTTTTCTTTCTTTTTTTTAATGGTTCTCAATCTCAAAATTTTATGTGTTTTTCCTCAATTTAAATGTATTTGTTTATTTTTTTTTTATTTTTTTTATTTCCTCAAAAAAAAAATAAATAAATAAATAAAAAATAAAAAAAAAAAAAAAAAAAAAAAAAAAAAAATAATAAAAAAAAATTTTAAAAAAAAAAAAAAAAAAACCATCACAAAAAAAAAAAAAAATTTTTTCTATTTTTTGGAAATTTTAAATTTTTTATTTATTTATTTTTCTTTTTTTTCCAAAATTTGATTTTTAGGATTTTAAAAAAAATGTAGAGTTTATATAAAACACACTCAACTATTTTGAAAACTAAAGAAAAAAAAAAAAAAATTTAAAAAGAATTATTTTTCAACAGTCCAAAAATTTCTCGGGATTTTGTCGCAAAAAACTCGTCTTGTAAAAGTTTTTTCTTTTTCTTGAGTTTTCAGGACAATCGTAAATATTTTTTAATTTTATTAGAGAGTCGCCTCAATGTGTTTTGGCTAATCTTTGATAAATTACGTTTGCTAGTATTTTTGTAATGCCATTTCTTAAAAAAAAAAGATTCTTCCCAATAACGAAAGATATTGAAAATTATAAAAAAAAAAAAAAATCAAAAATAATTTTTTTTTATAAAAAAAAACAAATAAAAGAAAACTTTTTTTTTTTTTTTAGTTTTAAAAAACATCTTTAAATTGTAAAAAAGAAAAAAAAAAAACAAATAGAAAAAAAAAAACAAATAGAAAAAAGAAATAAAGAGATAAAGAAATAAATAAATAAATAAAGAAATAAAGAAATAAATAAAGAAATAAAGAAATAAATAAATAAATAAATAAATAATGGATAGAGCACGTGTTAATACTGTTAAATCTGGACGTGGGAATTCATTTGGTTCTTTTGAAATTATATATCCACAAAATTTACATGGTGTAATTGAACCATTAGAGGTAATTATTAGTGTTAGCATTTTTTATTTTTTTATTTTTTTTCAAAATAACTAATGACTTTTTTTTTTTTCTTATAAATTATTATTATTAAAAAATATAGTTTGAAACAACAATAAAAACTTTAAATAGTAAATGCCATAGTGTTTTCGCTAATAAATATTTCTTAATATTATTAATTAGTTTACTTGGTTTAATTTTAACAATTGTTGGTTTTGCTAAAACTGCAAATGATACTACTACTAGTTTTGATAATGAAAATGTAGATCCATCTATTAGTGGTGGAATTGTTTTAGTTGTTATTGGTTTTATTTTAATGTTTATAGGTTGTTGTGTCTTAGGTATTGTATATATGGTTTTCAAAAATAAAGTTTTAAACAAAATTAAAGCTGAATTAGAAACAATTAATTTACATTTTGGAACTAGAAGAATTAGTTGGAGTTTAAAATCAGAAATTGTTAGAAATTATATCCCAGATCATGAATATAGATTACACAGTAACAATAAAGCCTATAGAAACGGTGTCAAACATGACTATCAGGGTAACCCATACAGAGAAGATACCGTTCACTACATTGAAATTCAATTCCCAGCTTTATCAGGTCAAGTCAATAGTTTCCAACCTCAAGTTGTAAATCCAAATTTTGCTGGTTATAGTGGCCAAGTACCCGGAGCCCATATTTCACAAATGAATATTCATTCTAATGCTGGTTATGGTGGCCAAGTATCCGGAGCCCATATTTCGCTTGAAATGAATCCTCATTCTAATAATAGATTTTAAAAAAAAATAAATAAATAAATAAATAAAATAATAAATTTAGTAAAAAAAAAAAAAATATTTTCAATAGTTTCTTATCAATATTTTTAATATCAATTTTAAAATTTTTTTTATTTGTTTTTCTTCTTTTTTTTTTTTTTTTTTTTTTTTCAAAACCATCCCTTTCAAAGAAATTTTTTCCTTTTCGCCCCCCCAAAAAAAAAAAAAAAAAAAAAAAAAAAAAATCATATTTGGTTTTTGGCTTGAAAATAGATACCAAGAATTTTATATTGAGGCAGGTTTTTTAAAAATAATAATTTTTTTTTTTTTTTTTTTCATTTTTTTTTTTTTTTTTTTTTCTTTCTTTTATAAATGAACATCTCTAGAGTAAATACTTTATCAAAAAACTCAATATCCTTTGAAAGTGCATATCCTCCAAACTTAGAAGGATTAATTCAGCAATCAGAGGTATGAAATTTATTTTAATTTTTTTTTAAAAAATTATTATTCTAATTAAAAAAAAAAAAAAAAAAAAAAAAATTTTTAGTTTGAAATTTTAATAAGGAGAATTAATAAACATAGTGCTCCTATATTATCAAAAAAGAATATTGTTTTATTATTATTTTTTTTAATTGGTATTATTTTAATAATATCAGGAATAATAAAAGGTTTTTCAAAAGAAAGAAATCAGATTTTAGCAGGTTTTGGTTTAGTATTATCTTTTTTTTGTATTTTTTTATTTTTAGTTATTTTTATAATTTCAAAAATTAATGTTTGTATTTATATATTTATTCTATTTTTTCAATAATAAATATAAAATTAATTTAATTATTTATTATTATTATTATTATTATTATTATTATTATTATTATTATTATTATTATTATTATTATTATTATTATTATTATTATTATTATTATTATTATTATTATTATTATTATTATTATTATTATTATTATTATTATTATTATTATTATTATTATTATTATTATTATTATTATTATTTATTATTATTATTAATATTATTACTTATTATTATTGTTATTATTATTATTAAAATAGGTATCGAATAAAATTCAATACGAATTAGATTTAATAAATGATATTTATAAATCAAAAGATATTAAATGGTTATTATGTAATGAAACATCAATGAATTATATCCCTCAAGAAATATATAAAAAAAAACTTGGTAAAAATACATTTATGAATGGATTAAAGTATGATAAAAATAATAAACCATATAGAGAAGAATATATTTATTTCATAGAGATTCAATCTCCTTCAAGATTTTTACAAAATTTAACTATAAAAACTTTTTCAAATAATAATAATAATAATAATAATAATAATAATAATAATAATAATAATAATAATAATAATAATAATAATAATAATAATAATAATAATAATAATAATAATAATAATAATAATAATAATAATAATAATAATAATAATAATAATAATAATAATAATAATAATAATAATAATAATAATAATAATAATAATAATAATAATAATAATAATAATAATAATAATAATAATAATAATAATAATAATAATAATAAAAATAATAATAGTAAAAATAATATTGATACAATTATTTCATTGGATAAATTTAATGAAAATACTAATGATAATAGAGGAATTTCTATTAGAATGGATGAATTAATAAAAAATTAAAAATAAATTCTTGGATCTGAATTTATTGAAAAAAAAAAAAGAAAAAATTACCCATGTGGTGATTCATATAAATTTTTTTCAAAGAATTGTAATATATTATGATGTAACCAGCAAAAAAAAAAAAAAAAAAAAATAAATCAAAAACACATTTTACAAAATTACCTTAAAATTTTACCTCTTAAAAAAATCTTTTTTTTTTTGTTTTTTGCACTTAAAAATGTATTTTGAAAAAAAAAAAAATTAAAATATAAAAAAAAAAAAAATAATATTTTTTTATTTTTTTTTTATTTTTTTATTTTTTATTTATTTTTTTATTTTATTTTCTGGTTGTATTACGTGTGAGAGCAATAAAATAATTTTTTTATAATATACCATTTTTAAAAAATAAATAAATTAAAATTAAAATTAAAATTAAAATTAAAATAAAAATAAAAATAAAAATAAAAAATAAAAATAAAAATAAAAATAAAAAATAAAAATAAAAAATAAAAATAAAAATAAAAAAATATTTAAATACAAAATTTATTTTTAATCTATTTATATATAATAAAACATAGTGTAATATTCAATTAATACCTATTACTATGGTTTTTTTTCTACCAGGCTAATAAGGAAAAAAAAATAAATTAAAATAAAAAAAAAATAAATTAAAATAAAATAAAATAAAAAAAAAAAAACAAAATTTTTTTTTTTTAAAAAAAACAAAAACAAAGAAATAAAAAAAAGAAAGAGTTATTTCTTTCTTTTCTTTTTTTAATATATAGCAGGAAAAAATGAATAGTGATAAGCCAAAACCATTAACAATGGATGATGATGATGATGATAAAAGCAAACCAATTGCACCTCCTTCATCAGTCATTGGAGGTGTTGGTAGCAGAAGATCAACATCTACTCTATCAAGAAGTGGTAGTATAAATAATAGTGGTGCTAGTAGTGGTTCATCTACAAGACCAATTAAATCTAATGATAGTGATAGTGTTGAGGTTAAAAAGACAGCAACATCTTCATCCTCTAGATCATCTTCATCCACTTCAACTACATCATCAACTGCCACAAGACCAAAATCAACAATAATTCCTTCATCTTCATCATTATCATCATCATCATCATCATCATTATCATTATCATCATCATCCTCATCTACACAACCAAAGAGACCACCAGTTTTAGTTAGAAAATCACAGAGTAGTCTTTTAGTGAGTGGAGCAAAACCAAAATCATCTGCATCTACATCCTCTTCATCTTCCTCAAAATTAAAAACAAGTGGAGAACAACAAAAAGTAGCAAATTCATCAGATACATTAGAATTAGAAAAATCTTTAAATAACAATGCATCATTCAAAGAGTTTGACCCAGAGGTATCACCAGAGTTTGAAAGAGTGGTATCTGATTTCATAATTTTAGATGAGGATGAGGAAGATTCAGCTCCACCATATATTAATAGTGGAGATAATACAATGACAACAACAAAAGAAGAGAACGATATAAATTCGTTAGACAAAGAGCAATATTTACTTCAACAACAACAATCGATATTCAACCAAATTTTAAGACAAAGGCAAATGGAGCAATTATATCAACAACAGGATCAACTACAAGAACAAAAAGAGCAACAACAAGATCAACAACAACAACAACAACAACAACAACAACAACAACAACAACAACAACAACAACAACAACAACAACAACAACAACAACAACAACAACAACAACAACAACAACAACAACAAGATCAAAAAGATCAACAACAACGACAAGATCAACAAGAACAACAAGAACAACAAAACATTGAACAAGAACAATCACAAATAGACCCAGAATTAGTGAAACAACAACAAGCTATATATGATGAAATCCAAAGAGAAAGACAACAACAACCGCAACAACCACCACTTCAAAATATTGTTGAACAACCAAAAAAAGAAGATGAAGAGATGATTGAAGAAATTATTATACCAAAACCACCAATTGTTGAACTTAAAAAGACTTCATCTTGGATGTCTTCATTTTTTACAAAAGTTTTACCTTCTTTATCTACAAATACATCATCGGCTACTACAACAACAACAACGACAACATCAACAACAATGGCATCGACAACAGCCATTAATAGTAGTGGTTGTATAAACAATGTAACAACATCAACAATATCGAATTTAGGATCATCTTCCACATCTACATCATCTACATCATCGTCATTATCATCATTTACACAAATTAATACATCAACATCAACATTAACTCCACCATCAATTATATCGACATCTTCACAATCGAATATATCATCGCCATTATTAAGTATTGGTACTGGTATTGGAGGAAGTAGTGGTGATGATGATGATACTAATAATACTATAATAAATAATAATAACAAAGGATTGAAAAGATTACCACCACCACAAATTGTACATTCACAATCATTTCAACATCCACAACATTTACAAAAACAACAACAAAATTTTCAGTCTTTTTCAACTTTTTCAACATTTCAACAACAACAACAACAACAACAACAACAACAACAACAACAACAACAACAACAACAACAACAACAACAAAATATGGTACCAAATAATATTGGATATTATAATAATAATAACATCAACAACAATAGTAACATGATTAATCATTATAATCAATCGATGATGATGAATAATATGATGTTACCATACAATCAAGCTGGAGGATTAGCATTGTTACCATTTACAATTACAACGAATGGTGCATTAACAATATTCCAAAAATGGTTTAAATCATTATGGTTTGCACCAACTGATTTCAAAGAGAGATTAGAGGAAACATTAAAGATGGAACAATATTTTATACCATGTTATGCTTTCTCTGTAATTGTACATTCTGTTCATTCTGGTAAAGTTGGTTTTTTGAAACAACATTCACCATCATCACAATCTTCATCACCAATGCTAATGAATCAACCTCACAATACCAATAGCAATGATAATATGGTTGTAGTCGTACAAAAAGATCAAAGTACAAAAATGGTTGAAGAGGAGGAAATCGAATGGAGTATTGGTCAAACTAATAGATACTCACAAACTCATAATGATATACTCGTTTATTCACCTGATAGACCTGATGAAAAATTACTACAACATCCAAATCAACCACACCATCATCATCATAATTTACCATCTTATGAATATATAAAAGAGATTAATCAATGGAGATTAGAATCTAGTGAGCCATTTCATCATCAACATCCACAATTATTAAACCCAATCACTGATCAATTCTTTCAATTTGTACATCAACAACAACAATTACAAATGTATAATCAACAATTTTCACAACAACAACAAAAACAACAAAATTTTAAAGGTTCATTACATTTAAGTGATAATCAAAATATACAATCAAATTTAAATGGTATTGAAAAACCCAAAGTTTCCGATAAAATGAATTGGGAGAAAGCATGGTTATTAGCAGAGATGAAAATTAAAAAGAATGAAGCCTATGGTAATGACTCAAAATTGAAAAAGGATTATCAAGCACATACTGTGGCAGAGGTCGAAACTAAATCTGAATTTGAGAATATTAAATATAGAACTATTTATGTACCAATGTATAAGTTAACCTATAATTATAATAACAGGGATTATATGTTTGTAATTAATGGTCAAAATGGTAAAAGTCATGGTATTAGACCCTATGGTGCTGGTTCAATTAAAAATACAGCAATTAAATTCTTTACAGGTGGATTTGTATCATCGGTGGAGAAACCAACAAATACATTGAAAACTGAGAATAAATTAACTGGAAATGGCTTGGTACTTGGTGAAGATTTAAATCAACAAGATATCTTTTACAATGAAGATGAAGAACAGGTTCAACTCTATAACAATGAACAATACTATCTTTTATTACCAAGTTCAGATCAATTTTTATTATATCAAATGGTTGGCTATATAGTATTAAAGAACAATAGTACAACCAATGAAATTATTTTAGAATCTCATAAAAGAATGAGTGAACATATTGGAGGTCAAGCAACTTTAGCCCCAGGTGAAACTCAAACTTTCTCCTATAAAGGTACTTGGTGTATAGAGATAAAATCAGGTGATCATAATCAACTTCAAGTAATTAGAATTGAAACAAATGGTGGTGGTGATAAGCCTCCTGGTGATCTTTCGATGTAAAAAAAAAAAAAACATACATAAATTATTTAAACATCTAAAAAAAAACAACAACAACAAATAATAAAAGATTTATTTAAAAAAATTATTTAATTGAATTAAAACCAAAAAAAGAAAAATAATTTATAGATTTATTTCATTTTTTTATTTTTTTATTTTAATTACAAAATACAGAATAATAATTATTGTTATTGATTAAAGTTGGAGAAGTTGAATTAATTTGTTGACAATTTGCAGCAGTATATGTTGGACCACAACCCCAAATTGAACAATAATATGTATATGGTTCGTTTGAACCACTGCAATAGTATGATGATGGTTTTTGAGTTGAATTTTCAACGGCTTTAGTTGCATTACTAAAATATTGAAGATTGGTAACTTCATTCTCATTACATGAGCCAACATTGTACATAAATGATTTAATGTAACTATTACTATTAACTAATGGTTGATTTGAAACTGAAACTTTATAATAGTATTTATATACTGGAAATGATGAATCATCGAATGCAATGTTTGTATTTTGTATACATTTACCAATACTAACTGTTTGAGTAGTTTTTGCAGAACCTGAACAAACTGGATCAACTACATTTGATACGGAATATTGTGCCCATTTAACTTGATTTGTTGATGATGTGAATATATAGGTATTGTTTTTATCGTAAGTTGTACAAGTATCAAGTTGGATTGAATAACCAATACCTTGTGAAGTTCCTGTACATTTACTATTTGTAAATGGTTGAAAATTTACATATTGAATTTGTGATTGAACATTTAAAATATTAAAAATAATAACAACTAATATTGTTAATAGAAATCTCATTTTTCTTTTTGTTTAGTTTTTGATTTGACGAAACTCGAAAAAAATAAAAAATAAAAAAATAAAAAAAAAAAAAAAACAAAAAAAATTGTCTCGAAAGTGTAACATTGTTTAACCTTTCTCTATATTTTTTTTTTAAGTTTAAAAAAAAAAAAAATTATTTCAAATATTTTTTGATTTGTTGATTAAAATTACCCCTTTTGAAATTCAACTTAAAAAAAAAAAAAAAAAAAAAAAAAAAAAAAAAAAAATACTCCAAAAAAGAAATTTTAATCTATAAATTTTTTTATTTTTTTTATTTGATAATTTTATTATTTTTATAATTTTTTTTATATGTTAATGACCTTAAATAATTAAAAAAAATTAAATGTTATAAAAATATTATTTACACAATTAAAAAAAAAAAAAAAAAAAAAAAAAAAAAAAAAAAAAAAAAAAATGAATGGTTGGGAAATTGGATTTGTAGTTATTAGCTCTATTTCAATATTTTTCTTATTAATTAGGTTGATTTGTAAATGTTGTTTATATCAGGCTATAGTCAATCGTCATTTACCAAATTCCCATGATGAAGAATCAAGTTTGATTAACTCTGTTCAAAATCAAAATTAGTTTTTTATATAAAATCGAAACAAAAATTTCAAATAGAATATTATCATTTTCCCTAGTGTTATTATTTCAGAATTTATAATAAAATAATTTCATTGATTTAAAACCAGTAAAAATGAATATCATTTAAATACTTTTATTTTTTTTAATAATCATTTTCGAAATTTTTTTTTTTTTTAAAATAGTCTTTTATTGATTAAAGTTTATTATTTTTTTCAAACCAAAAAATATTTAACATTGCGTAAAGGGCAATGGTATTGGGAAAAAAAAATAAATATAAAAAAAAATTGTTTAACAACCCCTGCAGCCTTTGTATTCCTATCAGAAACTTTTGTGTTTGAAATAAAACATATTAAGTTTTTCAAGATTTCAAAAATTAAAAATTTCAATAATAATACTATAGTTATTAATTAATTTTTTATTTCAAGATGTATTCAAAAAAATATGAAATTACTCTTATTATCAACAATATAAATGAAAACCCAAACTCTAACATCTTCTGGTCAGTTATTATTGTTTATACTATTTAATTATTTTATAATTTTTTTATCATCTCTCTTTCCACTTTCAATTGTTTAAAACCTACTGATGAAATTTTTTTTTTTTTTAATAACCTCATCCAATTGGATGTGTTCGAATCATGTTTTTATTTATTAATTATTTTATTTTAAAATTTTTTTATGTGACCACGTTAATTCGTGGTATGACCAAGACTTGAACCAAGTCCATGGAGGATGTGTTATTCTGTGTGAAACCACTAAGCTAAGCCCCCACGACTGATGAAAAATAAAGATATAAAATTTAAAAATTCATCAACCGGTTTTATAGTGTAATTGGTTAGCACCCAGGACTTTGAATCCTGTAATCTGAGTTCGAGTCTCAGTAGAACCATTTTTTAACAAAAATCAATATATAGTCGCTGGTTCGACTCCCGTTCCTGAAACCACAAAGCAAGTTTTTAACATAGGGGTTCCAGGGGGGGCTTAGCGTAGTGGTTCCACACTGAATCACAAACCTCCGTGGCCAAGACCTTAGGTTCGAGTCTTGGTCATATCGCTAAGTAACGTGGTCATAATTATACCCTCATTATTGGAGGCTATACGTAGTGGTTCTGCGCTGAATCACACAGTCTCCGTGTCCTTGGTTCGAGCCTTAGGTCATACCACGAAGTAACGTGGTCATAAATAACACACCTCGTAATCAACCGATAAAAAGCTCGACTTCCAAAAAACAACTACAAAAAAAAAAACATGGTGATTAGAAATTCTAATCCCAATAATATTAAAAAAAAAAAAAAAAAAAAAATTTTCTTTTGATACAATATAGAATGGGTGATTTTTTTTATTTTGGTTGTTTCTGTTTAAATGATAATTAAAAAAGCATTTAAAAACATTTAAATCAATCATCGATTTTTTAATATTTTTTTTAAATAAATTTTGTCATAAATACCAGTTTTTTTACTAGCAAAAAAAAGAAAAATAATAATGTTTCAACCATATTAAAAACATCCATATAATAATACCAATATTGTTAACCCACAAAAACAAAAAACAAAAAAAAAAAAAAAAATGGGTGTATCCTTAAAATTATATTTCAATTTATTTTGTAAGGTTTATTATTTAAACTTCTTTTTTAAGCAAAACTTACTTTTATTACAAAAAATTGATCCTTTTATTTTAAAATAAAATAAATTGAAATATATTTTTTTTGAAATTTGTTCTTTTATATTTTAAAAAATTAATTTTTTTTTATTTTTTATATTATTTATTATTATTTAAAAAATTATTATTTAAACTTAATTAATAATTTTATTATTATTATTCTCACTATTATTTTTTAAAATTTTATTTAAAAAAAAAAAAAAAAAAAAAAAAAAAAGAATGAAAATAATATTAACTTTAATATTATTAATTGTTTTAAAAGTAAATTCTTATGATATTTGTTTATCAAACCCAAAGAGATCAACGATAAATCAAGTATGTAAATATTCAACAGATTGTGAGTATCCATTATTTTGTGGTGGCAATGGGTATGGTAAGAATGCAACATGCTCAAAGAATATTGAAAATGGAGAACATTGTGAATCAAATAATCAATGTTCACCAAGTAGTGTTTGTTTTAATGCAAAATGTAAAACTAAACTTTATAGTGGTGATAGTTGTGAAGTGAATAAGAGTTATTGTTCAAATTCAGTATGTATCAAAGGTAAATGTTCAATAGAGGGTGATGTTTGTACTTCAAATAATCAATGTAAATTTAATAACTATTGTAAATCTGGTAAATGTACTCCATTGGGAAAGGATGGTTCAACATGTGAAAATGACTCAAGTTGTTCATTAACTAATGTTTGTATTAATGGAAAATGTGTTATTAAATATCAAAAACAATTGGGTGCTATTTGTTCAACTTCAAATGAATGTCAAGTTTTTTCTGGTCACATTTGTGAGAATGGTAAATGTTCAGTTTATAAACAACTATTATCCAAATGTAAAGATAATTCTGATTGTGGTCAAAATGGTATGTGTATGTGTAAGAGCGAGACTGAAAATGTTTGTGTAGATTTATCTTCTGGTGCACTTAAAAATGATAAATGTCCTTCATTACTTTCATCTTTCTCTTCTTGTATGACTCGTGAACATTGTACTGAGAATACTCCGAATGGTTGTCCAAAATGTTATCCAATCTTTATGTGTTATCAATATTCTTGCTTCTATATGAATCAATTCTTTAGATCAACTCAAAATTATTATAAATCATTTTGTTCTTTATTAAATTAATTTTTTTAAAAAAATAAATTTAAATGGTAGTAATAAAAAAAAAAAAAAATTATTAAAAATAAAATAAAAAACAAAAATAAAAAAAAAAAAAAAAAAAAAAATGGTTATGGTTTTGGGAGAAATTATAAAATTTTTTTTTTTTTTTTTTGTATTTTTTTCATTTTTTTTCCAAAACAAATATATATTACATAAATTATTTATTTTAACTTTCTTTTTTTTTTTTTTTTTTTTTGTTTTTTTTTTTTTTTTTTTTTTTAATAATTTTGGAATATCAAACACCATATGTAAAGGGTGTGATTATATTATTTTATATTAAATTACTGATATATACAACTTTAGATTAACAATATTACTCAACCCCACATTTGAACAATAAAGCATCAAAAAATAAAAAAGAGGATATTATATTAAATGTCATTATTAATGCAAGAGAATAAATTAGAACAAACCTTAACCAGCGGCGATGTAACAATGCATAGTACTTCTTCTATTAATGACATTAATAATAATAAAGTTGAAAACGGTAATTGTATTGAAATGACAGAAACTATAGAAACAACAGAAACAATACCATCCAAAGAAATAATAAAACAGGGTTTGTCACCTTTACCACCATTTCTACCCGTCGGCTCAACTTGGGAGATGGTTGGTGATATGTTGCAAAATCAAATAAAATCATTATCTGCACCTACAACAAAAACTACAACTTCAGCTTCTTCTAACAATAATAGTAGTATTAATATTAGTAGTAGTGATGGTAATAATAAAAATAATATTATCAATAATATCGATAATAGTGACTCTATGATAATCATGGAATCAAACAATAGTAGTAATAATAGCAATAGTAGTAGTAATAGTACATCACCATCTGAAACCACTGATGATATTAAAAACAACAATAATAATAATGACAACAACAACAACAACAACAACAACAACAACAACAACAACAACAACAACAACAACAACAACAACAACAACAACAACAACAACAATAACATCAACAACAATAACATCAACATCAACAACAACAACAACAACAGCAACAACAGCAACAACAACAGCAACAACAGCAACAACAACAACAACAACAACAACAACACCAACAACACCAACACCAACACCAACAGCAACACCAACAATAATAGTAATGGTAACGAAAATGCTTTTACCCTATTAAGTGAAACATGTAAGTGAGCTTTTTTATAGGCTATTTAGTTTGTAAGATTATTTTTATTAATAAATTAATATTGAATATCTAGACATGGATGTATTTGGAATATTACCATCAAAAGATCCATTGGTTTTAGTTGTTTGTCATAAATGTTCAAAGCCTATTAAAAAATCTAGATTTATCACTCATTTTGAAAATTGTTTAGGAACTTGTGGTATTAATAATAACAATTACAGTGAAGTAAATACTGATTGCAGTAATAATAATAATGATAATGATAATAATAATAATAATAATAATAATAATGATAATAATAATAGTGATAATAATAGTAGTAATAATAATAATATTAATAATAATAATAATAATATTGGGAATAATACAACAATGAATAATAATGATACAACAACATTGGCGTTAAATGATTCAGCTATAAATTCATCAACAACCTTAACAGCACCAATTACACCAAATCCTGCTACCACAGCAAAAGGAAATAAAACAAACCCTTCTCCAGATCCAAAGAAAAAAGTGAATGTGGGATTAGGAAGAGGTAGACCAAAGAAAAAGGTCGATCCTCCAAAATTACCAGATGTAACCCCACCTGATCCAGCAGCAACATCAACAGCAATAACAACAACAGCAGCAGCAACAAATACTACCGAAAATCAATCGCAATCATCCTCTATATCATCATTTTCATCTCAACCATCTAATAATAGTGTGGATAAAGAAGTAACAAATAGTATTCCTTCCACTACAGCTATAAATAGTGCAGATGTATTAATACCGACAAATAGTACGACAACAGCAACAGCAACAGGAACAACAGTACCAACAACAGCAATAGCACAACCAACTGAACAAGTAGTAAAAAAAATGGGTGCAATGCAACCATTGACAGCAAGAAAAAGGAACTATGATTCTTTAAAATCATCATCTTCTTCAACACCAATCGTACAGAGTACGAATAAACCTTCTTCACTGGAACCTTATCCTGAAGGTGAAGCATCAAAAAATACACTAGATACCAATAAAACATCAACTATAACATCTTCCGCCTTATTGACAACGACACCAACAACATTCCCGGCAACAACAACACCAATTCCCACATCAACATTACCACCAACAGCTGCAACAACAAATGAACCTAATACTATTAATTCTGAAAATTCTAATAAAAATGACAAAATGGAAATAGATGCAACAACAACTACCACCGATAACAAAGAAGAACCTACAAAATTGATAAATTCACTTGGTTGTAATGGGGTTGTAGCAATGGTGGTACCATTAGCATATAGAACACTTAACTGTAGTGTCATTAATGAGAATAAAAGATTTAAGAAATTATTTCCATCAGAAAGTGTCAAAGTTTCATTAACGTCTGAAGATGACACTGATAATACAGATGACTCAGATGATGATTATTCCATGAATTTAGATGAAAGAAAATTATCATCATCCTCCTCTACAATTATTTCACCATTAGGTATATCACCATTATTAATAAATGATTACCTTTTAAATGCATCAATGAGAGCCAAGAATTATCAACAACAATTATTAATGCAACAACAATTACAACAACAATTAAAACAACAACAACAAATACAAATTCAACAACAACAGCAACAACAACAATTACTATTACAGCAACAGCAACAGCAACAGCAACAACAACAAGCCCAACAACAACAACAACAATGGGCTTCTCAACAAGCTGCTCAACAACAACAACAACAACAACAACAACAACAACAACAACAACAACAACAACAACAACAACAACAACAACAACAACAACAACAACAACAACAACAACAACAACCACAACAACAACAACAACAACAACAACAACAACAACAACAACAACAACCAACTCAAGCGAATTCAAACAACAATACCACAATTCCAAATATATCAACACCATTGGTTTCACCAAATATACAATCAAAAACTTCAACACCATCACCACAAACTAACAACAATAAATCTACATACGCACCACCACCCCAATTCCCATGTAATAATAGTAATATAGTTTCAACTACATCAATGAATCCACCAACACCAAATACATTAATGAACCCACCAACACCAAACACTGTAAATACAACAATGAATCCACCAACTCCAACACCTGCTACTCCTTCAACACCATCAACAACATCAATGAATCCACCAACTCCTGTTACAACTAGTGTTTCAACATCATCTTCGTCAATACCCACAACATCATCAGAAAAAGATAATAAAAAAGAATCAAAACCAAAAAAATTAACGAAAAAAGAGAAAGAGAAACTAGAGAAAGAAAAAGAAAAGGAAAAAGAAAAGAAAAAGAAATCTAAAAAAGATAAGGATAAAGATTCAGAGAGTATGATTATCATTATAGTTTTTTATTCTCAAAATGTTATAACATTATTTAATTCTTACCCATTTTTTTTTTCTCACAGAAAAATCAAGTTCTAAAAAGAAAAAGGAGGATAAAAAACTTAGTAATAGTTCTGGTGCTATCACTGCATCAATTATAAGTGAACCCCAAACTGCAACAACAATACCAAATGTAACCACAACCACAGCGACAATTCAACCACCTGTATTGGTACAAAATCAACCACCAACACCAAACCAATTAGTAAATTCAATGTCACCATCACCTTCCCCAATACAACATCATCAGCAACAAAACATTCAAACACAACAAAATATTCAACAGCAAACACAACAGCAACAAAATATTCAACTACAACAAAATACTCAACAACACCAACAAAATATTCAACCACAACAACAACAATATCAACAACAACAACACCAACACCAACAACAACAAAATCAACAACAACCACAAAATCAACAACAACCACAACAACAATATCAACAACAGCAACAACAACAACAACAACAACAACAACAACAACAACAACAACAACAACAACAACAACAACAACCACAACCACAACCACAACCACAACCACAACCACAACAACCACAACCACAACCACAACAACAACAATACCAACAACAAAATATTCAATCAACACAACAACATCAACAATCACAACAACAACAACAACAACAACAACAACAACATCAACAACAGCAACAATTCCAACAACAGCAACAATTCCAACAACATCAAAACATATCACATTTACAACCTCCTCAAATTTTACAACAACAGCAACAACTACAACAGCAGCAATTACAACTACAACAACAGCAGCTTCAACAACAATTACAACAAATTCCTCCACAAATACTGCAACAATTGCAACTACAACAACAACAACAACAACTACTACACCAACAACAACTGCAACAACAACAACTACAACAACAACAACTACACCAACAACAACAACAACAACAACAACAACAACAACAACAACAACAACAACAACAACAACAACAACTTCAAACACCACAAATATTACAACAACAAATACTTCAAAACCAAAACCAAAACCAAAACCAAAACCAAAACCAAAATCAAAACCAAAATATTAATATGAATCTAATTAATCCTCAACTATTCCAAGCAAACAATGCACACCTACAAAACCAAATGATGTCACCAAATATAGTTTATTCAACTACACCATTACCCATAAACCCACAACATCAACAAAACCAACAAAACCAACAAAACCAACAAAATCAACAAAATCAACAAAATCAACAAAACCAACAAAACCAACAAAACCAACAAAACCAACAAAACCAACAAAACCAACAAAACCAACAAATATTAAATCAACAATTGCAACAACAACAATTATTAAAACAACAACAATTACAGCAACTATATTATAGACAATTAGCCCAACAACAATTAGCCCAACAGCAATTAGCCCAGCAACAACAAAACAATGTACAAATAAATAATAGTGGAGGATTTCAATTTGTTGGAAATAATAACTTAAGTGTCCAACAACCACAACAAGTACCATCACCTCAAATTGGACAACAATTACCACTTGGGATTCAACCACCTCAAATAATTCAAACAATGCAACAACAACAACAGCTTCAACAACAACAACTACAACAACTACAACAACAACAACTACAACAACAAATATTGCAACAACAACAACAACTACAACAACAACAACTACTACAACAACAACTACAGAACAATAATAAACAATATCTTCCACAATAATATTTTTGAGAAGAATCTTTTATTTTTTTTTTTATTAAAAATTATTTTTTGGTTTTTTTTTTTTTTATTATTTTTTTTTATTTATTTTTTATTATTTATTATACAATTTTTTTTAATATTAATTAATTAATTGGTTTTTTCATGGTCATCTTGAGAAATATCATCATCAATACTATGTCCTAACTTTGAACTATTAACAATTGGAATTGAAGAGGATGATAAATCTTTTTGAGTGACAACTTCTAATTCTTTTCCGTTATCATTATTATCGGTTGGAGTATCGCCATTTAATTCATCTAAAACAGATTGATCAATTTCTTTGAATCTATAGGCGATTATGATAAAGATAAAGATAAATACAAACATAACAGAACCGAATAGTAAGGATAGAATGTATTCGGGTAGTTCAATTAATTCAATGACAAAAGCATCAAACATATTACCAATGGAAACACAAATTAACCAACCTGCCATAACCAATGATTTCATTGAACGTGGCGAATTGGCATATGCAAACTCTAAACCGGTGATGGATAGTAATACCTCAGCAGCTGTCAAAACAACATATTGAGGGATTTGTAAAGCAATATGTACGGATTCTGGTGGAGAATTATCAATATGAACTTGGATTATGGCGGAAATGTAAAATGCAATCACCGATAAAAACATACCAGTTCCCATTCTACGAAGAAGAGTGAAATTGATCTTTCTCTTTTCCAATGGACGATAAAGACAATATTCAAAAATTGGTACGAAAATCATAACTAACAATGGATTAATACAATTGATAATTTCGGAATCAATTTCCCAACTTCCCAATTTCCTATCCATAGAGTTTGCTTGAATGGTCCAACGAGTACCGGTTTGATCGTACAATGCCCAAAAGAATGGTAATGGTGTAAACACTGTTAATACTCTTAATACCAATTTAACTTGCTCAACGATTCTTGGTGAATATTTTGATTTTGCTCTATCTAAGAAACTATTGGAATAGTATTGATCATTATATTTGCTACCTCTGAATAGTTTCTTTGTACTTTCAGAGATACCAGTACCAAAGATACAAAACGCAGTGGACAAAACTGATCCTTGAGGTTTACGTTTAACATATTGTTTATTACCAATTAAATAAATAATGATTGAAATAATTAATATACCAGCTGGAATAACAAATGCACACCAATATCCAACATTGGTTCTTAAAATTGGTGATAAAATAGATGAAAAGAATGATCCTAAATTAACACACCAATAAAATACTTGAAATAAATTTTGAAGTAATCTCTTTTGATGTGGGCCAAATTGATCACCACAAAATGAACTAACCACTGGTTTAATTCCACCAGTGCCAATTGCAATACAAGTTAAACCGACAACCAAACCTAAATCATTTAAATTAACTAATTAGTAAATTATTATTTTAAAAATATTATTAAAATATTTTAATAATTACCCCATGGTGATCTATCTCCTGGGCCATCACCTGTAACTCCAGGAATTGCGGTAATTGAGAAAATTGCAGCACCAACACAATATAAAATACTAAAGTATAAAATTGTTTTATATTTTCCTAATATACCATCAGCAACATAGGCTCCAACGAGTGAACTTTATGTAATTAATAATATTTAAGTTAGTTAAGTTTTATTTTTTTAAAGATTGTAATTTATATACATACAAAATATAAGCACCAGCATTAAATCCATGACCAATTGAGGATGCATTTTTCTCTGAATAACCCATGAAACTAATTAAATAATTTGTTAAAATACCTCTTAATGCATAGTAGGAATACCTTTCACAAATTTCATTACCCATAATATATTTAATAGAAGGAGGGAAATGTTTTTCATCGCCACCATAAACAAAAACCTCATTATCTCCTTCTAATTCACCTTGTTTACCACCTTTGAATGAACCTTTTCCATCAATAGAAGATCCTAAATTATCAACTGATGTTGAAATTCCAGAATTTGATGATTCTTCCTCGATTGCCATTATTATTATTTTTTTTATTTTTTTTTTTTTTTTTTTTTTTTTTTTTAAATGGCTGTCCTTTTTTCCAAAAATAAATTTATTTTATTTTTATTTTTATTTTTATTATTTTATATTTTTATTAATATTTAAATGTTATAAATAGATTAAATTTACAATGTAATTGGTTTTTTAAGCTATTTAGACCAAGTTATTAAATTAATTTTGGTTTTTTTTTTTTTTTTTTTTTTAATAAAATTAATATATTAATATTTAGTATTTAAAAAAAGACCAACAAATAAAATTTCTTTAAACTAAATCTACTATAAAATTACAAAAATATTTTTTTTTATTTTTTTTTTATAACAATGAAATAAAAAAAATTATTATTAAATACAAATACAATTATAATACAGATAATATTACAAATAAAAATAATATTATTTTAGAAAATTAGGAAAGAGGATAATATTATAAATTTATTTTTTTTTTTTCTTTTAAAGCCAAGAATTTTTTTTTTTTTTTTTTTTTTTTATAAAAAACAATAAATTTATTTTGGATTGTTCAAAATATCTATACTCTTATTTTATCCTATTTACTCTATTTTTGTTTTTTTTTTTTTTTTTTTGATGTTTCGGAATCAAACAATCGGTTCCCTAACCGATAATTTTTTTCATTTTTTTTTTTAATTTTTTTATTTTTTATGACATTTTTTATTTTTTTTAAATTCTTTTTTTGAGTCTTAATGTTGCGAAATTTAAAAAAGAACAAAAAATGCAGATGAAAGGGTTCATTGCGAATAAAATTATTTTAAGGTTATTGATATTTTATGAAATTGTATGATTGATTCTGAACAATTGCAACCGAAAATATCTTTTTTAATAATTAATTATAAGAAAAAAAAAAAAAATAAGATTATATGAAAAAAAAGACAATCTCGAATGTTTTTTAAAGTTTTGTAAATTTAAAAAAAAAAATAATAATAATAAACCTTACCTTTCACAATGGTTGTAACCTTAAAAAAAGCTCCAGAATGAAACTGTTAATCTTTAATTTTTTGTTTTATTTTTTTTTTTTTTTATTTTTTTTTATACACAATCGATTAAGGTAAGAATAAAAATTTACAGAAAAAAATAAAAAATTAATATGATACAAATTCGAAAATACTACAAATTTTTGATACTGGTGTGGGTATTATTTTTTTCGTTCAAAGCAAAATGAAAGTTGTTTTTTTTTTTTTTTTTTTTTTTTTTTTTTTTAAATATATATGATTATTATTATCCACTAAAAATAATTATTTAAATAAAATAAATTAATACTTTTAATTTTTTTTTTTTTTTTACTTTTTATAAAATAAAAATTAAAAAAATACCCATTTAAATAATAAAATAATGATAATTATAATTAAAAAAGGGTTTTATTTTTAGGGGGTAATAGTAAAAAAATATTTTTATTACCAAAATAATCCTATTAAACCAAAATAAAAAATACCCCAAACTGTTTAACAAATGCAAATTAAGAAATGATTGTCTAGAAATTTTTTATTTTTTTTTATTATTAAAAAATGAATTCATTTTTAGAAAATAATACCCCTTTATTTTTTTATTATTAAAAAATAAAAAAAAAAATAAAAAAACGTTTTTAAAACTTGTGAATAATCAAAGCTTGAGGATATTCTTTTTTGATTTTTTTTAAAGTAATATATATATAAATATATATGTATTTATTATAATTAATTTCTTGGTATTAATTTTATTGAGTATTGTTTTGGATGAATTGAGATACCTGAAACCTCAGTATCATCTAATTGTTTTCCATCGATTGATTTAATTTGAAAATTTAAAATAATATTAGAACAAACACTAAACACATTCAACTCGGCAATTGATAGACCAACACAATTTCTAGGACCAGAGGAAAATGGTAGAGATACTCTGTCAAGATCATTATAATATTTATTATGTTGTTCAATGTTTTGATTTTTTTGATTATAATACTCTAGCCATCTATCAGGATTAAATTTATCAGGCTGATCAACATACAAATGACTCATTCCAAATGTATTTGAGAGTATTTGAGTACCTTTTTTTATAAAGTAACCATTTATTTTACAATCTTGAGTTGCAATTCTTGGTACTGATAAAGGAAGGGGAGGTCTAATTCTTAAGGTTTCCTTTATTACATTTATTAAATATTGACATTTATCTCTATCTTTTAAAGAGACAAAGCTTTTATTTTCATTACCAAAAACTGAAATAATCTCCTCATAACATTTCTCTTGAATTATTGGATTATTAATAAGATATAAACATACCCATTCTAGTGTGGATGCAACTGTATCATCGCCAGCAAATACAAAACTCATACAACCTTTTATTATATTTATTTTCTTTTCAATTGGAGTTGAATTTGGAAAATTTGTTTTTTCATATTGTATAAATTGATCCATTAAATCTCTTAGATTTGATGGGTCAAATTGAATTAAATGATTATCATAAATTTCTTCCATAAATTTAAAAACTTTTTCAGAACTATTCTTTAATTTTCTATACTCATGTCTAAATAATGGTCTAAAAATCTTTATAAAATCACTGATATTACCAGTACCTAATAATAAGAAAACTTGTTGTATTGGTTCTGTTAACTTTTCTATTGGGTTATTTTCAACATCATTATTTATTTTGTTTTGTTTAAACATAATTTCTAAAACAATATTGATTGAAAATTCTCCTAAATATTTTTTTATTTTAAACTTTAACAATAAAAAAAAAAAAAAAATTAATTATATTATTAAAACTATTAAAATTATAATATTTTTTTTTATAAATAATACACACAGGTTCATTAATATTTCTCATTGAATTTATTAAAATTTTAGTTTGATTTTCAATAACATCTCTATAGTTTGATAAAATTTTAGTTTTTGTAATTGAAGATGAAACAATTTTCCTAACTTCTGACCAATTTTGGCTATAGTCAATAAAGATTAAATTAACACCTCCACCTGTAAATGATTCAAAACTTTTTAATTTTGGTCTATCACAAAAATTTTTAAATTGATTGACCATTATTTCCTTATTTATTAATGGATCTGTTACTATTATTGTTTTAATATCTCCAAGCCATAATGAATAGATACCTCCATTATTTTTAACCAATTTAGTTAAATTCCTATGTGGATTAATTCCTAATTTATATAGATGTCCAATTATTGGTAGAGCAAATGATAATATCGGTACTTCATTTTTATTTCTTTTATTCTTTTTTATCTAAATAATACAAGTTTGTTTTAAAAAAAAAATAAATAACAATAACAAAAAATTTAAAATAATAATAATAAAAATAATAATTACATACAAAATCTAAAACTAAATAACAAGCTATTAAATAAAATAATATTGAAAATAAATTCATTTTTTTTTAATTAAAATAATGATTTTTTTTTTTTTCTTTATTTTTTTTTTTGTCCTTTTATATTCTTTTTTTAAAAAAAGGATTATAATAATAATAAATGTTAATTTAAACTAAATAGTTTTTTTAACAATATAAATATTAAGAAAAAAAAAAAAAACCATTTTTGACAAGTAGAAAAAAATTTAAAAGTTTTTTTTTGCTATAATTGTATAATTATTGCAAATGAAGACAATTTTTTATTTTTTAGTACCTATAAATAATATAAGTTGAAAAAATGTGGTCAGTTGGTTTTTAAAAAAAAAAAATCTTAACAGATTATTTTTTCTTTTGAACAGTTAAAATAAATACTTTTTTAAAAATAGATAGTTTGAAAACACGTGTGTAACATGTCAAATAATTATAATATATATATTTATATATATATAAATACATAAATATAAACTTATTTGTAGAAAAAAAAAAAAAAACTGAAAAAAACTGAAAAAAAAAAGAACAAAAAAACCAAACAAAAAAAAAAAATAAAAAAAAAAATAAAAAATAAAAAGTGTATAAAACAAATAAATTTTGAAATTATTAATAATAAAAAATAATTATTTTTATTAAAAGTTAATCAATAATATCAAATAGCAACAAATGAAACAAATTTTATCATTAAAAGATATAAAATTACCAGTTTGTTGGGAAACAAAACCAAATAAAACTGAATATATGGATTTTGTTTATCAAGAATCATTAGAAATGGAAGTTTGGAGAAAAGATAATGAAATTGATATATTAACTCACCATCATGTTACTGATTTGTCAAGATTCTTTTGGCCAAATGCTAATTTTGAAGGGTTAGTGTTGGGTGCAGAATTAATGGTTTGGTTTTTTGCATTTGATGATTTATTTGATGGTGGTTTCATAGATGATAATGAAAATGAACAATCAAGATTGGTAAATAGGATGAATAACGTTTTCATGGAAGGTACTATTGAAACTGATTCTACTGGTGCTGAAAGAATGGGTTACCATATAAGAAATAAAGTTAAATCAATTTGTGGGGAAAAGAGACAATCTACATTCCTTCGTTTCAACAGTTCCTGTGTTCAATGGATCGATTCAATAATACCATTTATAAAATTAAAAAAGAATCAAATATCATTAGATTTCAATCTATATTTATATCATAGAAAATATAATATTGGTGCTATACCATGTTTTATAATCTCTGAAATTATCCTTGATCCAATGTCAACTATTGATTCATTTATTTGGTCAGATTCAAGATGGATTAAAATGAGTGAAATCACTTGTGAAATAATAGCATTGGTAAATGATTGTGCTTCCTATGAAAAAGAGATTAAAGAGAATGGTGCACCTTTAAATCCTTTAAAATTCATTCAAATAGAAAAGAATTTCAATCTTCAAGAATCCTATGAACACATTTCAAACTATTTAAATAAAATCATTAAACAATATATTGAACTTGAGTTAAGTTTTATAAATTCTTATAAATTATCAACAAAAACAACAACAACAACAACAACAACAATAAATGACGATGATGATGATGATGATGATATTAATTCCGATAGAAATATAAACTTTACTTCAATCGTTAATCACTTACATAATATGTCATTTGCTAATGTTTCTTGGTCAACTCAAACACCACGTTATCTTAGTCAAACACAACCTTTCATTGAATTAAGAAGAAATACAAAAATAGTAACTAAAATTTGTAATATTAAAAAATGAAAAAAAAAAACAAAATTAATTTCTTCTCAAATCAAAAAAAAAAAAAAAAATCTAAATTTCAGACGATGAAAATAAAAAAAAATAAAAAAATAAAAAATAATTAAAAAAAAAAAAAAAAAAAGAAAAAAAGATTTTTAACAATAAAATTAATTATTATTTTTTTATTTTTTTTTTTAATTTTTTATTTTATTTTTTTCATTTCACTTTTCGTGTGTCATTTTTTTTTTTTTTTTATTTTTTTTTTTTACATAATTAAAAAAACAATTAATTAAAATTATTTATTTGTATTACTATCAATTAAATAATATTAAAAATATACATAAAAAAAAAAAAAAAAATGAGTATTAATAATAGTGATTATAATAATAATAATAATAATAATAATAATAATAATAATAATAATAATAATAATAATAGTAATATTAATAATAATATATCACCATTAAATTCAAGTGGCGAAAGAAGAAGTAGTTTAAGGAATAGTTTAAATAGTAGTAATAATAATGTATTAAATACACCAACAGCAAATTCAATCAATAGTAGTGGTAATTTTTCACCTAAAGAATTTGTATCAAATATAGATGGTGAGGAGATAATTTATCAGAATCAAACTGTAGAGTATAAACAAAGACTATGTACCATTCAAATCAAACAATCTACATTGATCATTAGATTTAATGAAAAGAGTGGATTCACTAAATACTTAGTATCAGACACAATAGTTGGATCAGAGATTACAAATGAGGCCACCAATGAATATACTATCTATTCATGTGTTATGAATACCGTTGATGTAACCAAAGAGACAAGAAGAAGAAAACAATTTAACCTTAAATTTAGGGACAAATTTGAATTGAATCAATTCAATGATAAATTCACACAGGTTTTCTTAGACACCCTACCAATGGGTAATCCAAAGCAGAGAAGAATCAGAGTAATCCTAAATCCAAAATCTGGTAAGAAAATGTCAGAGTCAATCTTTAAGGATATCAATGAACTCTTTAAAGACTCGAAAATATTTGTAAAGAAAACCGTTACCAAAGGACCTGACCATGCCAAGAAAATCGGCTACAAATTCAATCTCAAAAAGTATGATACTATAGTGTTCATATCTGGTGATGGTCTATTTCACGAGTTTATCAATGGTCTATTGAGTAGAACAGACTTTGAACAAGCCAGAAAGATACCATTAGCTTTGATACCTGGTGGCACTGGTAATGGTATCGCCTGTTCTATCGGTCTTCAAGATCCAATGTCTTGTGCTTTGGCAGTCATACGTGGTTTCACCAAACCATTGGATGTTAGTGTCATTCAACAAGGTGATAAAAAATGGTGTTCAATCCTATCATTAACTTGGGGTTTAGTGTCCGATGTCGACATAGAATCTGAAAAGTATCGTGCATTAGGTGAGATTCGTTTAATCTTGGGTGCAGCTTTACGTATCCTAAATCTACGTATCTATCGTGGTAAAATTTGGTACCTACCTGCGTTGGAACTAACAAAAACTGAAATTGCTAAAATTCCAAAATGTTCTTATTCTTGTGACATTTGTGAAAGTGATAATCCTGTATCAACGATTGATAATATAATATCATCTTCTGGAATTGATCAACAAAACACCACCAATCCTTTAAGACGCTCATCTTTAAATAATAGTTGTAATAATAATAATTTTTCATCGCCATCATCACCAGCAAGGTTAAACACTAGTGGTAGTGGTAATGACGAATTAGGATCAATGTTTTCAAAAGAAGAGAATTTAAAAATTGAAAATGAAATTCATGATCATCAAAATGATGATGTATCACCATTACTTAGATCTAATGATCAACATTTCATTGTTCCACCAACTAAATTACCAAATCAACAATTCTTAAAACAATCAAAAGAGGAGTTATTTGCAAAAGGTTGGAAAGTATTGGAAGGTGAATTTATTGGTATAGTTGCAAGTACGGTATCACATTTAGCTTCAGATTTCATTGCATCTCCAACAGCTCATCTCTCTGATGGTTTAATCGATTTGGTCGTCATTAAGAATGATAAGAAATTAAGTAAAGCAGGTTTATTATCAATTTTGACTGAATCTTCGACTGGTGGTCATGTAAAAAGTGATCTCATAGATCAATATAAAATTCAATCTATGATCTTGGAACCAAGTAATGATAGAGAAGGTATCATAGCTGTCGACGGTGAATTAATATCCTATGGTCGTACTTCAATGGAATGTATGAGAGGTTGTATCAATTTAATTTGTAGAACATATTAAAAAAAAAATATATATAATATTAAAAATTAAATAAAATTAAAATAAATAAATAAACTATTTTTAATTTTATTTTTATTATAATAAATTTAATGTTTAAAAGAACTTTTTGAGGAGCAATTTAAAGATTGATAATAATTTGATTTATATCTATAATATCTTTCAACTGAATTACATTCATATTGGAAACATTCATATTGTCTAAAACATTTACAAGTTATTGGTGATAATGTATTACATTTTTCAGTTAAAAGACATTGTTCTAATTGATGTTCCAAGTTTACACATTTTTCATTTTTTAATTCACCATTTGGACCAACACATACTGATTTTAAAGGTTCAGTGATACCATCTAAACAAACACATAGACCACCATTACAAGTTGATTCATCATCACATTGTTTAAAATATTGATCATTTTTAATACATTTTGAAGTGTGTTGATTACAAATTTCACCATTGAAAACATTACATTGTAATGGTGAATCTATACATGTCTCACCTATTTTTGAAGAATATTTTAATATACATTTATTGGTTCCAGATTTTGCTGTACAAATGTGACTTGTTGGACATTGAAAATTTGATTTACATGATATTGAATTATAATCATTTGGCAAGAGTTTACATTTTTTAGTTTTATCATCACAATATTGATTTATTGGACAATTGTAATCATTACATGCTGATTTTAATTGACAAATTCCATTTTTACACTCACTTGATGATGAACATTTTTGAGAGGCTACTTTTGGATTACAACGATCACCAGTGGCAATAACAATTTCACATTTACCATTTACACAATCACCAAAACTATAAGTTAATGTACAATCAGATTTCTTTGTACAACTTTCACCAGTTGTACGAATTTTTGAACAAATCGAATTAAAACATACTTCTGGAAATACACAATCACCATTAATTTCACATGATTCTCCTTTCAAACCATATGTTTTATTTGAATTACATTCATATGATAATATTAAATTATAATTATTGATTATTAAAATTAATATTAATAATAATTTCATTTTTTAAAATAATTATATTTATATAAATTTGTTTTTTTTGTTTTTTTTTTTTTTTTCTAACAAGAAATTAAAAAAAAAAAAACAATTTCATTTTAAAATATTTAAATAAATTTTTTTTTTAAATATTATTATAATAAAAGAAAAAAAAAAATAATAATTAAAAAAATAAATAAATTAAAGAATCACCCCACTTATTATCTACCTTACACATTTAAATATCTACAAAATAACTTACTTGTTATGTTGTTATATTATATTTATTATTTGTTTTTTTTTTTTTTTAATTTATTTACTTTTTGGTTTGCTCATAATTAAAAAAAAAAAAAAAAATTAAATATAAAAAATAATAAAATGAAAACGAAAGTAATAAAAATAATAGAATTAAATTTTTTTTTTTTTTTTTTTTTTTTTTTATTTTTATTTTATTTAAATTTTATTATTATGTATTATAATAATAATTTTATTTGGTAATTTTAAAAAAGAAATTTTTTTTTTTTTTTTTTGGCAATGAACTATTAATCAAATAATTGATTATTTAGTGATTTTAGTTTTGTCATCACCATTTAAGACTCTTGAAGTGGTAGTGAGGTAATCATAATATCCAAAGAGGATTGAGGAACCGATCTTTGCAAATTTGTTAGAAATTTCACCACTGGAACTAAGGGTATTACTATTATTACTAAGGCTATCCATTTTAGTTACTTTTAGAGAGTTTTTATTTTGAAAATTTTTGAAAGTATTTTGATTGTAAGAGAGTTAAATTACTAGTGCATTTAATAATAAATGATTGATTGATTTAAAAGTTATAAAATTTTGTGTATGTTATAAAATTTAATTGTTTGTTTTGTTTATTTGTTTTAATATTTGTTTTTATATTTTGTTTTTAATTTTAAAAAAAAGTTTATTTTAAATACTAATTTTTATTTCCCAAAAAAAAAAAAAAAAAAAAATTAAAAAAAATAAAAAAAATTAAAAAATAAAAAAAAAAATAAAAAATAATAATTTTCGCATTTATAATAATAAGGCTGGTAGGGGTTCCATTTTGGATTATTATTATAATTGCACTACCAATTTCTGTTGTTATTTTTGTTTTTTTTTTTTTTTTATTTTTAATTTTTTTTTTATTTTTTTTTTTTTGTTTTTTGTTTTTTTTCATTTACCGTTATCAAAACATAGTTAACCATAAAAAAAAAAAAAATTAATTTTTTTGTTTTTTTTTAATTTTTTTTTTTTTTTTATTTCAAATCAAGATTGAATATTTCGAATTATTATAATAATTATAGATTCCACATATGCAAAATGTGATATAATATTTTAATATTATAATAAAAAATTCACACACAAATACAGAAATACTGTGGCTCACAAAAAAAAAAACCCCCCACCAAAATTTTCAATAATTATTAATAATTATTTATGTATTATTTTTGAATTTTATAGTAATTATAAAAAAATCTTTAAATGTTATTGTAAAAAAATAAAAATAAAAATAAAATAAATTAAAAGGGGTATAGCACGATATATTTGAATATCTAAGCATTTTTGAATTTTTTCTCATTTCTATTATTTTTATCATCATTATAATAAAAATAAAAGTTAAGATAAAAAGATAAACTACTCTTATTTTATTTTTTTTTTTTTAATATTTTTTTTTTCCCAAATAGATAAAACCATTAATAAATAGTATAATAATTAATAATTTATATGAATGATTTTTTAAAAAATAAAATAAAAAATGGGATGAATAATAAAAAAATTCAAATAATATTAATTATTTATTTTGGTAAAAAAAAAAAAAAAAAAAAATTATTTGAAATTTTTACTAAAGTGATGATAAAAATAGAAATGAGAAAAAAATATAATTTAAAGATTTTTTTTTTTTTTTTTTTTTTTTTTTTTTTTTTTTTGTCAAGGAGTAAAAAGAACTATTAATAATTAAGTATTTCTATGATTGGATTGGGTAAAGAGTTAAAACCAATTGATTTAACTAAATTAATAATTGTTTTTATTGAGTGAGTTGTTGGGTGTACTCCAATACCCAAATATTAAATAAAAAAAAAATTAAATAAATTAAAAAATTAATTTTTAACTAATATCAATTTTTTTTCCTTTTTTTTTCAAATAGTTTTAAGTATCAATTTTCTTGGTAACTTGATTTTGGGTGTTTGTATCTTTCCCAGTTTCACCACCTTCACCATTATCATGGTATCAGATGCTTTCGAATAGAGATGATAATTATTCCTGATCAATATTTGCATTAAAAAAGATGATGAAAATTCTTTCTTTTGTTTCTTTACATTTTCTTTGAAGTCTAGATCATTGACACCATCTCAAAAAATTTTCAAGTTTTATTAAAAAAAGTGATTTTAGGGGTTTTTGAAAAAAATAAAATAAAAAAAATAAAATAAAAAAAATAATAAAAAAAAAAAAAAATGAAAATAATTTTACACACAATTTTTAAATTAATTTTTTTAAAATTTTTTTTTTTTTATTTCATTTCAAAAGAGATCAATCTGTAATTTGTAAATATTTTTTGTTTGTGCATAGGAAAAAAAAAAAAAAAAAAGAAAAAAAGAATATAAAGTCATATTTTTTTTTTTTTTACTCTTATTATTATTATTTATATTATGATACTTGATAGTATTTTAAACAATAAAGATAACAATAGAGAAAAAGCAAAAAAAATTGAATCTACTCTTTTCTTAAATTATAATTATTTCCATATATTAGAGGTTGTAAAATCAAATGAAGGAAAGGATGGAACCTATGATGGTATAAATGGAATGAAAGTAATTATTACATATATACCTATATTCATATATTTTTATATATATGTATATATATTTATATATATATATATATTATAAATATAATCAATGAAAAAAAAAGTAATAATATATTTTATTTTATTATTTTTTATTATTTTTTTATAATAACAAAAGTTAGTTTTTGAGTACAATAGATTCATTACAATGAAAATATTAAAAAATGATAGAAAGGATGAAATAATAAGTTCATGTCCATTTGTTGAAGTTTTTTGGAAATGGCATCTCACAAACTCTAAAGCGTATGAACAATTTTGTAATCTAATTGGATTCTTTATACATCATATACCTTATACCACAGATGATTATGAATTATTTGCAAAACAATTCGATGAAAGAAACATTAAAACGATTGATTTCTATAAAGAATGTTTTCCAGATATAAATTATTCTGTTTGGAATTTCAATTATTCAGATAACAGTACTATAAAACCTAAAAAACAACAAAAAAGCGGTAGCAATCATTCTAATAGAGGTAGTACAAATAATAGACGTAGATCTCATCATCATCATGACAAAGAAAAAGAAAAAGAAAAAGAAAAAAATAAAGATATAGATAAATACAGAGATAAACATAAAGAAATAGATAAAGAAAAAGAAAAAGAAAAAGAAAAAGAAAAAGAAAAAGAAAAAGAAAAAGAAAAAGAAAAAGAAAAAGAGAAAGAGAAAGAAAAAGAAAAAGAGAAAGAAACAGAAAAACAAAAAATAATAGAAAAAGATGCTATTGAAAAAATGAAAATAGATGATAGTAATATTAATGGTATTAATAATCCAAAAAAAAGGAAAATTATTGAAGATAAGCTTGAATCGAATCAAAACAATCCTGGAATTTTTAAAAAAGCGATATTAAATAATAATGGTTTGGATGATATATTTAAGGAGCAAAAAGAGAAAAGAGAGAAACAAATTCAAGATTTTGAAAAAACCAATAAAATAGTAAACAAAACAAATGGTAATATCAACAATAATACCACCAACACCAATACTATAAACAACAACAACAGCAATAACAACAACAACAATAACAACAAAATAAATGATAATAAAACCAATGGCTCAATTCCACCAAAACCAAAGGAAAATGCTATCATGAAATCGAGCATACACGTCAAATATATTAGAAAAATAAGTGATGATAATGATTCTGATGATTCTGATGATTCTGATGATGATAATGTTGAAAACCAAGATAGCGATTTTGATGACAATGACGAATTAGTCCAAAAACCCAAAAATACTTTAAAAAAATTAAGAAAAATTATTGATGAAGATAATGAAAATGAAAATCCGAAACCAAATTTGACGACAACATCCACAAAAGTAATTCCTCCAAATTTACCAAAAACAACAACAACAAAGGTAATACCTTCTTCAATGATTGCAAAGGCAACTCCACCAAGACCAACAGAGGAAAATGAAAAGAAAGAAAAAGAAAGAAATGATAGAATAGAAAGAGAAAGAGAAAAAGAGAAAAAGAGAGAATTGGAAAAGAGGAGACAGGAGGAAAAAAAACTTGAGGAGAAAAGGAAATTTGAAGAAGAATTTGAAAGAAAAAGATTGGCGAACGTAGCTGAGACTAAAAGATTGAATGAAAAGATTGAAGAAGAATTTCGACAAAAACAAAAAAAAGAGGAATTAGAAAAGAAAAAATTAGAAAGCGATAAAAAACTCCCTGAATTACATAGACTTGATGGTAAAAAAGCTTTATTTGATCTCGAAAAGAGAAGTCATTTACTTTCATCTCCCTCATCGTCCGATCCATCCCCTAAACCAACACCAATTACCACTAATAAAATTTCACAAAATATACCAATGGTATCAGCAACACCAGTGCCATATACAATCACTCCAAACCAAATTAAAAAAGATGATAAAAATAAAAATATTGTCCCAAGCGATTTCGAGAAGGAATTGACTGAGTCAAATAAAAATTTATCAAACACTCAAAAGCCACAACAATATCAACCCCAACCCCAACCCCAAACCCAACCAAATTTTATGGCCCCAGTGAAACAAAACTCTTCAAACGATAAGGATGCAGCTGACCAACTAAAAAGAGCAAGCAATGATGATATTTTAAAACAATTACAAATTCTTTCACAACAACAACAACAACAACAACAACAACAACAACAACAACAACAACAACAACAACAACAACAACAACAACAACAACAACAACAACTACAACCATTACAAATTAATCATTTACCTGTTCAATTACAACAACAACAAAATAACAACTCACCTATCCAGTTGCACACAGAAAGAGTCCATTTATTTCAACAACAGCAGCCACCACAACATCAACAGTTACCACAACAACCATTACAACAACAACATTTACAACAGCAGTTTACAGCACAGTTACCGCAACAACATTTACAACAACATTTACAACAGCAGTTACCACAACAACTGCATCAACAATTACATCAACCGTCACTACAGCAGTTACCACAACAACCACAGCACCACCAGCAAACAATACAACCCCAACATCCTCAACAATTACACCCTTTACAACTGAACCAAAGTATTCAACAAAACAATCCAATGTACTATCAACAATCCTCATACCAACAATATCAACCTCAACCATCCTCTCCATTAAACTCACAAAACCCTCAACAATTCCAAACATCACCATTAAGCCAACCATATCAACAATCACCTCCACCTCCACCTCAAAGCCAAAACTTTTATTCTTCCACTACATTTCCTCAACATGTACATCCTGCATATCACCAGCAACAACCACTATCACCACAATCACAACAACTACAACAACAACAACAACAACAGCTACAACAACAGCTACAACAACAGCTACAACAACAGCTACAACAACAACAACCACAACAACCACCACAACAACAACAACAACAATACCAACAACCACCGCCATCACCGCCACAACAACAACAACAACAACAACAACAACAACAACAACAACAACAACAACAACAACAACAACAACAGCAACAACAACAACAACAACATTACCAACAACCCTCTACAGATATAACATCAACAAAATCTCCACCTTTTGAAAAGATTAATGGTAAAGAAAGAAATCGATTTGATGATGATAAATATTCTAACCATTCATCGTCCCCCTCGCCATTATCAAAAAAATATTCAAGAGATGATTTCGAATATGGAAAAGAAAGAGACAAATACAACAATAGCAGAGATAGATACAATGACAGAGATAGGGATAGATATGGTAGATTCAATGACAAAGAGAGAGACATAGATAGGGATAGATATGGTCGTGATAGAAGTAGAAGTCGTGAAAGAAGTGGAAGTAGTGAAAGAGGTAAAAAAAGAGGTTATAATAATCATTTCAAAAACAATAATGGTAATAATAATAATAATAATAATATTATTAATAATAGTAATAATAACAATAGTAATAGTAATAATAGTAATAACTATAATAATAATAATAACTATAGTAATAACACTAGTGAATATGAAAAAACTACTATTATGGTTACATGCAATACACCAAATTGGACGAACCTAAAACTCGTTATCGATAAAAAACAAACATGTATTCAAGAAATTAGAAAGATAATCATTGATAAGAAAAAAATCAAACATGATTTTGATCTACTCCATGATGGTAATACTTTAGATAATTGGAGAAATCTTCAATTTTATAGATTTAAAGAAAACTGTACATTTGAAATTAAAATAAAAGATTAAGCAAACACTAAATATCAAAATAAATTTTATTTTCAAACTTCATTAATGAGAATGTGGTTTAAAAATTAATTATTAGTTTATATAATAATAAATCTAATTTTTTTCTTTTTTTCCAAATTATTTATTATTTCATTCATATAAAGTAAATGTATAAATTTTATTTTTATAATAAATAAAAGAGATTTAAAAAAAAAAAAAAAAAAAAAAAAAACTCCCTTTTTTGTTTATTGGAAAAATAACCAAAATATATTAAATTTAAATAATAAATAAAAAAAAAAGTAATCTCTAATAAAAATTTCAAATAAAAATTAAACAAATAAATAAAAATATTGCAAAAAAAAAAGAAAATAAATAAAAAAAAAACCACACCCAACAGCATATGCAGTTAATAGTTAATATTATTGTGGAGGGGTGATATGCTGCTAAATAGTAGATATATGTCCATAAACAAAATTTTCCAAGTTACGAATTATAAAATTAAATTTAAAATCGCGATAAAAAATAAGTAAATAAAATTTAATTTCATATATGATAAATAATCTTTTATTTATTTATTTATTTTTTTAATTTTATTTTATTTTATTTATTTATTTATTTTTTTTTTTTTAGTTTATATTGAGTTCAAAAATATATTAGGTAAAGGAATATTTTTTTTTTCAAATATTAATTTTCCAAAAATATATAAAAAATAAACAGTTAAGAATGAGAAAATTCCCCAAAATATAAATATTAGTAAAAATTTAATAAATAAAGAATAATAAAAATAGATAAAAAAAATAAAAATAAAAAAATTAATTAGAAAAAAAAAATAAAAAAATAATATAATAAAAAAATAAAATGAAAAATCAAAAAAAATTATTAATATGTCATTTTATATTAATATTATTTTGTTTAGGAATTATAATAAATTTTATAAATTTTAATTTTGACTCAAACCCAATTTTAAAAATTCATACAATTAATTACACAATACCACATTCAAATGGAACAATAATAAATGATGAATTTAAATATATTCATGAGAAATATTATGATTTACATTTTCATTATATTGATATTAAAGAAAGAAAATCAATTATAATAAATCCAAATTATACAATACCACCAACATTTTCAACACCAGAATCAATACCCGAAGAATCACCATTCTCAAAGGTATCAAATGTTCAAAGACTCTACTTTAATAGAAACTCGGACCAAATTTATCTTTACTATAAAACCTATTTAGTAATTCATATAATTACAATATTCTCAACATTTTTTTTAATCACAATTTCAGCAATATACTTTTTCTATTATTCAAACAATAATCATTATTATAATAAAGAAATTGATGATTTTATATTAAATAGAATTATAAATAGAAATAATATTGTAAATAATTCAGTAATACATAATAATGTTAACGACAATGAAAATCAAAATGAAAATCAAAATGAAAATAATATTGAAAAAAGAAATAGAATAATTAATGCATTTTTTAAAGTTGGATTATTAGTTATTGTAATTCCAATGATTGGATTTTCAATGTATTTAGTATTTAACCCAATTGATAGTGGTTTCAAAGAATCATTCAGAATTCAAGTTAAACAAACTCCAATTTTAAATTCATTATGTTTTGATGCAAATGGTAATTATTTTGGTATTTGTGAAATTTATTCAAATCAAAATCAAGCAACTTTAGTTAAATTAGATTTAAATTTAAATAATAAAACTGAAAAAGATGATCATTATTTATATGTTTGGGTAAATTTTTTTAAAAATAATAATAATAATAATAATAATAATAATAATAATAATAATAATAATAATAATAATAATAATAATAATAATAATAATAATAATAATAATAATAATAATAATAATAATAATAATAATAATAATAATAATAATAATAATAATAATAATAATAATAATAATAATAATAATAATAATAATAATAATAATAATAATAATAATAATAATAATAATAATAATAATAATAATAATAATAATAATAATAATAATAATAATAATAATAATAATAATAATAATAATAATAATAATAATAATAATAATAATAATAATAATAATAATAATAATAATAATAATAATAATAATAATAATAGTAATATTTAAATTATTTGAAAACTAACACTTTCTTTTCTCTGATTCAATTATAGGAAAAATATGAAGTGACCATGAATTTATTTTATTATAAAACCTATATATTGGCTGCATTAGTATTACTAACGTCAACGATGATGTCAGTTTTATTTGCTTTGATTGATAAAAAAAAAATAAAATTGGGAAGAATACCAATCTCTTAAAAATGATATATATCCATATATAATGTATATAAATCTATCAAACGAGATTTTTTTCATTAATTTGTGTACAATTTCTAAATTGTAATTAAAATTAACTGCAATTTATTCTCCAGTATTTTTTCTTTTTTTTTTTTTTTCTTTTTTTTTTTTTTCTTTCTTGACACTAATTGGTGAGAACAAAAGAAAACAACACACCACCAACTTAGGTTAAATTTTCAAAAAAAAAATTTATAAATAAACCCATTGTATTTAAAAATAAATATATTTTGGGGTTTTATTATAATAATAATAAAAATAATATTGAAAAAACCCACAACTACAATTTACATAATTTGAAAATTTATATTGAGATTTATATATGTTTTTCTGTATGTGTGTGTGTGTGCGTGTATGTGGGGGTAATAGAATATATATATATAAAAAATTTTAATTAATTTAAATTTTTTTTTTACATGATCACTTATTTTTTAAAGTGTAAAAAAAAAAAAAAAATTGATTTTGTTTTATTTTAATTTTTTTTTTTTTTTTTTTTTTTGTTGATTTTTTTTTTTTTTTTTTTTTATTTATAAAATTATTTTAGAATAATTATAAATTTGCAGGCAAAAATAGGTGGTTTTTTTGCAAATTTATTTAAACACAACAAAATAATTTTGATATCAATTTAATTTTTTATTTTTTTTCTTCTTCTTCTTTTTTATTGATACATCAAATTAAGATAAAATTGTTTTTATTTTATTTTATTTTTATTTTATTTTATTTTATTTTATTTTTTTTATATTAAAAAAATTTTAACATAAAATATTTTTTTTTAATAATTAATAAAAATAAATTAATAAATAAATAAAAATGGGACATATAAATAACATAATATCATTACCATTTAATTTATTTAATTTATTAGATAATTTAAATATTCAAATATTACAACAATGTATAAAATGTACATCAAATCAAGTTTATATTGTATGTTTTTAAATTTGTTTCTATTTTTTTTTAAAATCATAGTGATTGGGGAAAAAAATAAATAAAAAATTAATATATAATATATAATTAAATAATTTTTTATTTTTTTTGTTTTTTTTTTTTTGTTTCTAGGATAAATTATCACCAATTATTAAAATAATAAATGATTTAAATCAATGTGATATGTCAATAGCAGAAATATTTTATGAAAAGATGACATTAAAATCTGAAATGTTTGATAGTAGTAAAGTTAAACAATATACAGAGTTAATAACATTTATAAAGAAGAATCAAGAACATTTACCAATTGATAAGAAGAAAATGATGATAGAGTTCTTTGATAAACTAATAAAACATTGGACAACTTATAATATAGATATCGATTCTTCATTAATTGGATTAACACCAAATGATACATTAGTTAATAAATTATCACAAGAATCAAGTTCAAATGATTTACCAACAATGTTATCAAATAAAGATATTGAAAAAATGATGAAAGATGAAGATTATATTCAAAAGATTATAAAATGGAGTTCAATTGATAATCCAACTGATTTAATGAAAGAGATTAGACATTATGCATCAATATTTCGAGGTGTCGATAAATTGAAAAAAGGTGATGTAGTAATAGTTAGATTTACAACAAATACTCAACATCCAGGTTCAAGTTTAGCGGCAACTAATAATATAACAACATCTGCGTCACTTTCATCATTATCAACAGGTGGTGCATTATCATCAATGAGTGTTACATCTTCAACAACAGTGTTTAATTCATCGTCACCAATTCTTTCATCAACTCCATCACCTTCAACCATAGGTGGTATTCATCATCATAATAATAATCATTCATCATCACCAAATCTATCAACTATAAACCTATCAACTATACAAGCTAGATCAATCTTTTCAAAAACTAAAATAATACCAAATAGAGTTTCTTCATCTTTTAAAAATAGTATGTTATCAATACCAATTATAACATTAGATGATTATTGTAAAAAAAATATAAAACCAATTGTAAATCTTTCAAACTTTTCTTCCTCAAATTCATCATCATTACCTTCTTCAACCTCTTCAACTTCAAATTTATTTATTAGTTTAAAATCAAATGTGCGTAAAATTTTTAATCAAAAATCACAATTTGCAAGATATTCAGGGGAAAGAATTGGAAATTATTTAATTTGTTATTTTTCACCAGAAGAGAAAGAAGGCGTTGCTGTACCAATTGATAGTGTATTATTATTAAATAAAATATCATTAGAAAAGATTAAAGAAAAAGATAAAAAATATTTAAAGGGGATTATACATCAACCTTCTGATGATTTTAATAAAGAATTAGTTCAAAAAGTTAAAGAATGTACTGTTAAATATTTACATCAACTTTCAATTGATTTAAGATTCGTTCAAATGGAAACAATTAATTTACCACCAAATTTACATTCACTTAAAAAGATTAAATCAATGGGTGAAAAAGTTAAATCAATTCTCTTTGATAGTCAACATCCTTTATATCAAGATTTAGAAGAACAAATCAATCAAGAGATTAACTCATTCCTATTATCAATTGATACACATCAATTTTTTATGCCAACATATGGTAATACAATAAGTGAAATCAAAGGGAATTATCCATTGCATATAGCGAAATCAAAAATTAATCAAACTCATGGTGAAATTGAAATGGCAATTGAGAAATTCAATTCCGAGAAACAAAATTACTTAAATGGTACTAGAAAAGATGAAATATCAGATTGGTGGTTAAAAAAAGTTGAAAATCGTTCGCATGACTTCTTGGAAAGACGTGGATTCAAATTGAATGCTCTTCCTGATAATTACATTGAACAACAACCAAATAATTTAAATGATATCTATTTAAATCTTCATATAATAAAACAGGTACTTAGTCCAAATCCTTCAAATGTAACTGTTATCGTACAATCTTCTTCCCCATCCTCTTCACCATTATCATCTTCACCTCAACCCTCAATACCTTCCCCAACAATCCCACATAGAAAAAGATCAACAAGTGGTGGTAGTCCAAGACCATTAACTCCAACTGGTACTTCACCAAATAATAACAATAATATTAATAACAATAATATTAATAATAATAATAATAATAATAATAATAATAATAATAATAATAATAATAATAATAATAATAATAATAATAATAATAATAATAATAATAATAATAATAATAATAATGGTGTATCTGCTGTTACAACTTCAAGCGCAATAACAATAACAACATCTTCACCAACATCTTCACCAACATCTTCACCAACATCTTCACCAACATCTTCACCAACATCGGCAATAAATACTACAACAATACAACAGCAATCTCAACAACCACCACCACAACTACAACCAAATTCTGAAGTTTTATCATTTTCGCCAATAGAATTAATTAAGGAATTACAAAATGAAATTTATCCTGTTATTCATGATTTCTCTGCAAAATGTAAAGCAATCATTTGTGATACTTTTAATTTAGATGAATATACCGATAATAAATCAATGGGAACTATATTAGCTGAAAGAAAGTATTCAATGAGTTCACATCAATATGAACAATTTGAAAACCTATTGCATGACCTAGATTATTTAGTAGAAATGGAACGTATTGAATTCTCAAAGAATTTAGAAAAAGATGTTTCCTTTCATATCGTTCCCATTAATGGTTTAACAATTGGTGTTTTTGCACGTTTCGAAAATGAATTAAATACTGCAATTGAATTATGGTCACCTGAACAAGGTAGATATTATAACAAATATAATAATTGTAATAATAATAATAACAGTAACAATAATAATAATAATAATAACATCAACAACAAAAACAATACAGCAAATAATAATATAATTGTTGCATCTGATGAATTTGTTGATTTACCATTAAATAATAATAATAATGGTAATAATAACAATATAAATATTAATTTCATTGGTAAACAAATTCATCATCAATACAGTGAAAGTGATACTCCACTATCACTTACAATTACAACTAAACCACCATTGATGCCAATCCTATCAACACCATTTAATAATAATAATAATAATAATAATAATAATAATAATAATAATAATAATAATAATAATAATAATAATAATAATAATAATAATAATAATAATAATAATAACTTTATTACAATTTCAAAATCAAGAAATATTGTAAAAGAAGAGAAATCACAAATAATCGAAAGTATTATTACTGAATCACCAAAGATAGTTGAAGATACATTAAAAATATTACAAATAGAGAATGATTCAGAGAGTATGAGAGAGATTATCAATGAAAAGGATAATGATGGTTGGGCACCAATTCATTTCGCATGTTCAATTGGAAATGCAGAGATTTGTTTACTATTGTTATCGGTGCCAGGTATTGATGTTAGTTTAAAGAATAATCAAGGTGGCTCTGCATTACATTTTATCGTTAGACATCCTTGTACTGAAAAGAGAAAAGAACTTATAGATAAATTAATTACCCATAAGATTGATATCAACATTGGTAGTAAATGTGGAGAAACTCCTCTCCACTCAACTACTTTACGTGGTAATGTCGATACTGTAGACTTTTTATTAAAAAGAAAAGCAAATGTTAATGCTGTCACGAATAATGGTGAAACTGCTCTTCATTATGCAGTCTCTGCTGATAGAATCGATATTATCAAGGTTCTACTTGGTTATGGTGCTAAAACTGATATAATCTCTAAAAAACGTGGTACTCCATTAGATATAGCTAAATCTTTAAAATATACTGAAACTATAAAATTACTGGAAATATATGAAGATATGAAAAGATCAATAAAATAATTGAAAAAAATAAAATAAAAAAATAAAACATATTTATAAATTTTAAATTATTCCTATTCAAAAAATTGGTTTCTTTTTTTTATTAAAAAAAATTTCTGCATTGCAATAAAAATATTAATATAAAGTAATTAAAAATATTATTAATATTAAACTATTATAGAAAATTTAACTACTTACTATATATATATTTATTATAGTTTTTAATTTAATTTTTATTTTTTAAATTTTTTTTTCTTTTTTTTTTTTCATATATTATAAAAAATTTATTTAAAACATTCCTTCACCAGATAATTTCATAAAGTGATTATTTAAGGCAGATGTGAAAAATATATTTTTTTCAACACATTTGTAAACACAAAGTTGTTCATCGTCATCTAATTTTCTAATTCTGAAATTGGTGATACATGCTTGGAAACATTTGTTGGTAAGATTGACTGATGTATCAACCATTTCCATCATTTGTAATTTATTTAATTCATTTACAATTCTTTCTTCTTCTTTTTTACTTAATTTTCTATCCATTTTGGTTTCCTTTTTTTTATTTAATGATTTATATAAAAATAAATGCAAAACGAAATGAATTCAAAAAAATTTCGTTCAAAAAAAAAAAAAAATTAAAAAAAAAAAAATTAAAAAATAAAAAAAAAATATTCTAAAAAAAAATTAAAAAAATTAATTTCACAGCACATAATTTGTTTTCAATGTAATATTGTTTTTTATTTGTAAAAAAGAAATATATGTCTTTTTTTTTTTTTTTCCTATTTTGTGATTAGTTCCAACAGTCATAAAAAAAATATAAAAAAAAATTAAAAAAAAAATAAAAACTTTATTTTTTTAAAAAATTTTTAAAAAGAAAAAAAAATTTATTTTTATTTATTAACACCCTCGCATTATTTATTTTTAAAATTACCCAAATGAACAATTAATAATAGTAATAATAAAATAATTAATAATAATAGTAGTAATAAGAGGAATAATAATTAAATGAGTCATTTTCAAAATAATCCATTTTCAAATAATAGTAGAGGTAGTTCAGGTAGTTATGGAAGTTTAAATAGTAATAATAGAAGGACCATTATTCAAAATGGAGAAGTTAGACAGATAAACACCACTCATAGAAGAGACGAACCAATGGATGATGTTGATATACAATTTCTTACATTTTTTACAATGGATAATTTTAAGAGAATAGGAAAGAATTATTGGAAATTATTATTAAAAGTATTAATTTGGATGGCAATCCAATATTATTTCATAAAAATTGAATTTGGTGCTGTTTTCTTTGTTTTTTCTTGTTTTGCTTTAATATTAATGAATCTTGGTAAAAGAGATAAGGTAAATTTTAATTTCATTTCTTTATAATTATTCCAACCATTTTTCAGTAGTATTGAAAAAAAAAAAACTAATTTTTATAAAAATTATATATTATAATAATCTTTAGAATTCATTAAGTGCATATAATGTTTTCAATAAAAACTTTGAAAACATTTTATTAAGCAAGAGTAAAGAAAGTTTAGAAAGAGATTTAGGTAGAAATACAATGTAAAGATATAAAATATGCGCATAAATTCACCCATTAAAGTAAAAAAAAAAAAAAAAAAAAACACACAATTATACCACCAAACATGTAAATAGTAATAATAAATAAAAATTCAAAAAAATCCAAAATTCAAATATTTTCTTTTTTTTAAAAGTTTATGTGTTTTTTTTTTTTTCTTAATTTTATATGAAATAACAAACCAACCACAAATTCATTTTAAAAAAAAAAAAAAAAAAAAAAAAAAAAAAAAAAGTAAAATAACTATATTCAGATGCACACACACTAAAAACAGTAAAAGCATTAAACAAATAGGAGAGAAATTCATATTAAGCCAACTATAGTTGATAATGTATTTGGATAATATAAAATATTACCGATACTCATTTAAGGAAGGATTTTGTAGTGGTAATGGAATAAATAAAATTAGTTGTATTTTTGGTAGTAGTATATTTGAAGGTGTGGGTGGCATCGGAGTAGGAGTAGGAGTAGGAGTAGGAGGAGGAGGAAATGTAGATGGGTTAAGAAGAAGGGGTAATGGTGGTGTTGGTGATGATGTTGTTTTCAATGGTGATAGAATTATTGGTGGTGATATGATTTTAAATGAAGAAGATGAATTAATTGATGAAGTGGATATTATGTGTATTAACTTTTTTAGTTTAAAAAATTTTAAAAAGCTAATAAAGCATAATATCCATTTTTTCATTAGAGTTTTTGCTTTAATTATATTGCAATATTTATTAGTAAAATTTTTTGGGCCAGTTTGTTTTGTTTTCACTTGTTTTTTTTTAATATTTAATAATCTTGGTAAAAAAAAATCAAAGGTAAAAAAAATAAAAAAAAAAAAAAAAAAGTTCAATAAATAGAGTTAAAGTATATATATTCTAATAAATATAAAAATAAATAAAAAAAAATAGGATGAAATTAGTGCATATAGTGTTTTTAATAAAAATCAGTCAAATCTTGTAAAAGGGCCAAATTTGATTGCCATAAATTTTGTTTAATATAAAAGCAACAAATGAACTTATGATTTTAATTAATTAAAATCCAAAATTATAAAAAAATAAAAAAAAAAATAAAATAAAAAATTATTAGAAAAAAAAACCTTTTTTGTCGTTTGGGAAAAGAAAAAACAGATTTTTTTTCAAAAAAAAAAAAAAAGAAAAAAAAAAACAATTGTAAATTTTTATTTTCAAATGATTTTTAATTTTTTTTAAATTTTTTTTTCCTTTTTTAATTTTTTTTTATCTCACTTTTAATTGTATTAATATGTATTATAATTTTAAAATAATAATAATAATAATAATAGCAAATAAATAGTTTATAATTAATAATATACAATGATAATATTTATAATATCAATAATAATTACTATCTCTTCAATTATATTTTTACTCAAAACTGTATATAAAAAAAAGGAAAATAATAATAATAGTAGTTGTGATAAAATAGAAAAAGAAAATAATGAAAGTAATGAAAAAATAGTATTTACAAAAAAAGATCCAATTGAAGATGATGAAAAATATAAAGAGGAATTTTATAAATTTTTAAATAAATTTTCAAAGAACCAAGAATATGGTTATAAAGATAATTTAATTGATAAAGAGTTAAGAAACCATGACTATAATAATAATAATAATAATAATAATAATAATAATAATAATAATAATTACAATGGTAAAATTGAACAATTTCCAAAATTAAAAGATATGGTTTATTTAGATCATGCAGCTAGTACATTAGCATCAATTGATCAAATTGAAGAGATTTCTAAAGAGATTAAAAACTCAATGTTTTGTAATCCACATAGTGTTAATCCTATTGGATTGAAAACTAAAGAAGAAGTTGACTCAATAAGAGAAATGATATTAAACTATTTCAATGCACCCTACAGACAATATAGTGTAATATTTACAAGTGGCTGTACTGATAGTTTAAAAAAAGTTGGTGAATATTTTGCATGGACTAAAAACAGTAAATTCTACTATTCATTAGAATCTCATAACTCATTATTGGGTATAAGAGAATATGCATGTGAAAAAATCAAGAATTCCTCCACATCATCATCTTCATTTCAACCAATACCATCATTATATTTTAAATGCAATAGTAATCAATTTAATGATATTTTAGAGATTATCGGTAATAATTATAATGAAAATGTTGAAAATAATAATAATGAATCATATAGTTTATTTGGATATCCAGGACAATGTAACTATTCAGGTACAAAGTATCCATTGGAACTAATAAATAGAATACAAAAGAGATATCCAAAGTGTAAAGTTTTATTGGATGCAGCAGGTTTAGTATCAACATCATCATTTGATTTGAGCAAGTATCCTGTTGATTTTATGACAATATCATTTTATAAGATATTTGGTTATCCAACTGGAATTGGTGCATTGATTGTAAAGAATGAAAGTGGCGAAAAATGTTTAACCAATAAAAAGTATTTCAGCGGTGGTACAGTTAATGCTTCAATGGCACAAGAACGATTTCATGTCGACAGATCATCACTTGTTGAACGACTAGAGGATGGAACTATTAATTACATGAATATAATTTCATTGAAACATGGTTTCAACATTATAAACAATCAATTGGGTGGAATTGATAATGTTAAAAGACATACTTTTGCATTGGCTCAATATTGTAAAGAGGAAATGTTAAAATTAGTTCATGATAATGATATTATTAGTGATTATGATGATGATAACATTTCAAAATCTCAAAAACAACAAAAACAACAACTTTGTATAATTTATTCAGATAATCATTTTAAAGATTGTAATAAACAAGGATCAATAATTAATTTTAATATAGTTAGGTCTAATGGTAAGATGTTTGGATATAATGAAGTTGAAAAGTTGGCATCATTATCATCAATCTTTTTAAGAACAGGTTGTTTCTGTAATCCTGGTGCATGTCATAGCTATTTGAACCTATCAAAAAAAGATATTGAACAACATTTAAAAGATGGTCATGTTTGTTGGGATTCAAAGGATATACTAAATGGTAAACCAACTGGTTCTCTTAGAATCTCATTTGGATATATGAATAATTTTAATGATGTTTATAAATTCATCAATTTCTTAAAATTAAATTTCATTAATGATCATAAATTTGAAAAAGAACTTATTAAATCAAATAATTTATTAAAACTAAATAACTCCAATGCCATTGGTAATATTAATAGTGATGGTAGTAGTGGTAGTAGTGGCGGCGATAGTAGTGGTGGTAGTGATGGTAGTAGTGGTGTTGAAGAATACGAAATTCAATATAACTATGAGGGTAAAGAAGAAAATGAAATTTTATTATCAGAAATTTATATTTATCCAGTTAAATCATGTTCAGGACATAGGGTTGTTAATGATAAATGGGAGTTAGTACCATCAGGATTAAAATATGATAGAGAATGGACAATAATTGATCAAAGTGGAAATTATATCAATCAAAAGAAATTACCTATATTGGCATTAATTCAAACTGAAATCGATTTAATTAATGATAGATTAATTTTAACAGCACCAGAGATGAAAGTTTTATCAATACCATTATCCTATTATCCAATCTCTGCTTTTGATCAAATTCAAGTTTGTGGTGATAAAGTTGATGGTTTATTATATGGTGATAAAGATTTCTCTAATAATTATAATGACAACAAAAATAATAATAATAATAATAATAATAATAATAATAATAATAATAATAATAATAATAATAATAATAATAATAATAATAATAATAATAATAATAATATTGATAACATTAATGAATGGTTATATCAATTTACAGGAAAAAAATGCTATTTAGTTAGAAAATCACCAGAATCACATAGAAAATCAAAAGTTGATTCATTAAATGAAATCTCATTTGCAAATGAATCACCATTTCTATTGGTTAATGAAGAGAGTGTATCAGATTTAAAAAATAGAGTTGTTAGAGATAATCCTGATTGTGAACCTTCTGATTGGAATTGGATAACTAAACATAGTTTTAGAGCAAACTTTATCATTAGCGGTGGTAAACCTTATCAAGAAGATTTATGGTCACAATTTCAATTAATTAGTAAACATAACCAATCATCATCGTTGGTATTTAATTCTGCTGGTGATTGTAATAGATGTAAAATGATATGTATAAATCAAAAGATGGGTATCGAAGAAAGAGAACCATTGTCAACCTTGGCAACCTATAGAAGATCAGGTGGTAAAATTATATTTGGTCAACATTTAAATTTCGCTGATTCTGTCAAAAGAAATACTCACTCAAATGATACAGCTTTAGGTAGTATTGAATCCTCTATCTCCACTTCAAATCCAATATTCTTATATGTTCCAAGTAAACTAAAAGTTTTATCTGAGAGATATTAATAATAAATCCGATATTCATCATTGTAATTACGTTTAAATAAATTTTTTTTAAAAAAAAAATGGAAAAAAGAATGAATTTCGAGAACGATCATTGGTTTTTTTTTTAAAAATACGATGAAAATAAATAAAAGAACTTATGTATGCATTCTTTAATAATTTTTTTTGTTTTTTATTAACTTTATTTATGATAGCTTTTCTGCAAAATAAAAAATCAAAAAAACTAACCAATTTAAAATGAGTAAGATTTTGAAGTTTTTAGATTATTTTAGGTGTTGTACAATTTGCAAAGGTTTGATCATATAATTTTATTGAGCTAAATTGTAATGTTGAATTTGGTAAATTTTGGTTATTATTTGCATATGTATCTAAATTTGAATGGTTAAAATAAATATCTTTAAGATTATTTAGTGAATCATGATCATCTAATTGAAAATTTCGGTATTCTCGTGATTTTTCACTAATAGATTGTTCATTTTTCTTATTAATCTGTTAATGTCGTTTAAGATTTTATCCTATGCGGCGTGTTGTAGCTTTTTGAGTTTATTTGTGATTTGTTGCATATTTATTATTGGGGGGGGCGAATTCGCCCAATCCAAGTTTTATTTCTTCACATATGTTTCTGTTGGATTCCTTTTAAATTGATAATATATTATCAATACCATGTTCATCCAACTTTTTGTTGAAGCACTTAAATATGTTTTTAAAGTAACAAAACTGTTTAACTTGGTGTAAATTTAACATTTTCAGAACAAATAAAACACTTTGCTGATAACATTTTTTTTTTTTTTTAATTGTTATGTATAAATTTTAAAATTGAGTTTATTTTTTTATATAAAAAAATTTTAAATATCCCTTCAACGAGTTTTAACAAATGACAACTAAAAGTCAAAATGATCAGCCAAAGGATTTGGTCTTTGTGTTTTTCTTTGGAAGTTAAGTTAGTACCCAAAAAATCCGTACACATAAAAACACATTAAGTTATTAAAGATTTAAAATTAACGAATTTCCTTTTTAAATTGAAAAATATTATTTGAATGTTATGGGAATTAATTTCAAAAAAATTTCGAAAATATCTTTTTTTTTTTTAAAAAATATTTTTTTTATTTTTTTTTATTTACATACTAAAATACATAATTTTTTTTTAATTTATTTTTATTATTTATTTTTAAAATTTTTTTTTAATTTTTTTTTTTATTGTGAAAGGTATGGCAAAAAATAGTAATAATAAAAATAGTGAAAATAGTAATCAAGTTAAAAAAAACAGCCTTTGATAACACAGGTTCAGGGTATGAAACCCAATGCAACTGGTTTTGATAACACCACCACCGAAACATGCAACAAATTATCCGATCTCGTATATTATTCGGGGAAACTTATGAATGAGTTTGGATTCGATAGCGCATTAATTTCTTCAACCAAAAGAGCAGTTTTCAGAGATAACACAAACACAACCACAACCAACAAAATAAAAAAATAAACTAATTACTCTTATATAAGAGTAATATTTTTAAAATAAATAAATAAATAAATAAATAAACAAATAAATAAATTTAAAATTATTTTTATTTATTATATTGAGCTATGTATAAAAATTTCTATTATTATTTTTTTTCCACAACTTCGCCTTTATTTCTTTCTTATTCCTCTTCTTTTTTTTATTTATTTATTGTGAAAAATTAAAAATAAAATCACATGTTTGTGATTTAAAAGATTATCAAAACTTTTGGTTTAAAATTCACAACATTTTTAATTTTTATTTTTATTATTTTTTTATTTTATTTTTTAAATTTTTTATTTTCCACTTTTTTTTTTTTTTTTTTTTTTTTTTTTTTTTTGAAATCATCTTTTTTTTTAGTCAAATAAAAAAAAAACAATGAAGGTTTCACTTTCTTTTCTTCTTACAATTTTAATTGTTATAATTACCGTTAAGGTAAATTTATCACAAGAGATCAAAATAAGCCCATTCTTTGCAAATAACTTAAAATTTGAACCTATTCCAGATTATATTCAATATGATTCGGAGTAAAAATCAATTTTATTATTCCCCACAACCTTTTTTTTTTTTTTTTTTTTTTATCGTATCTTAATGATTAACATAGCAATTACGATTTATATATAGTTCAGATGCAGGAGAAGCATTATTCTTATCAAATTATTTAGATGATCATAAAACTGCCAAACAAAAATCATGTGTTGATATTGGTGCTCCATTTCAATCATGTGACCAATTATTAAACATTGGCTCTGATCTTAGAAATACAAGTGATTTCTTTACATTCACTGGCTTCATTACTGTTAATGAAACTTACAATAGTAATACTTTCTTTTGGTTTTTAGAAGCTCAAAATGGTGACAAAAACTCTCCATTAGTAATCTTTTTACAAGGTGGTAAGTGAATTTATTCAAAAAATAATGTTTGATTTTATCTAATTCTTTCTTGTATTCTTTCTCCAACAATAAAAATAATAAAAACAACAGGACCAGGAGGTGCATCAACCTTTTCACTTTTTGTTGAAACTGGCCCATATGAACTTCTTGATAATTTCACTCTGCTTCCAAGAGAAGTTACATGGAATTCAGAATTTGCCATGTTATATATTGATAATCCAGTTGGTACAGGTTTTTCATTTACTGATTCTCAAGAGGGTTATTCAAATAATCAAGGTGAAATTGCATCAAATTTATACATCTTTTTACAACAATTCTATAAACTTTATCCTGAATATTATGCAAATGAATTATATATTACTGGTGAAGTAAGTAACATAGGTTAATAATAATAATAATAATAATAATAATAATAATAATAATAATAATAATAATAATAATAATAATAATAATAATAATAATAATAATTATTTAGAGTTATGCAGGTAAATACATTCCAGCATTTTCATATCATATTATTCAAGAAAATTTAAATCCAAACAATCCAAATATCAATCTTAAAGGTATGGCAATTGGTGATGGTTTATGTGATCCAATCACTCAAGTAACTCAATATGCAAACCTTGCATTCTATACTGGCTTAGCTGATCTTCAACAACAAGAAGTTATGTTTGAATATCAAGATAAAATTGTTGAAGCAATTAATCAAGAACAATGGTCGGTTGCAAATGATTTATTTACTGATTTAATTAATGGTCCACCAGATTATTTCCAAGTAAATATATATTAATAGTTAAAATAACTATAATAATAATAATAATAATAATAATAATAATAATAATAATACAGAGATATTAATTTTTTAAAAAATAGAATATTACAGGTGAACCAGATTATTATGATATTCGTAAAACTGTTGAACCAACCTATGGTGGTGATTTTTCAGCATTTTTAAATCAATCATCAATTCGTACATTAATTCATGTTGGTAATAACTATTTCCAAAATAATAATGATGTTTACATTCATTTAGAAGAGGATATTCCAAAATCAGTTTTATCTTTGTTCCCAACCATTTTAGATAACATCAAAGTCATGTTATATAATGGTCAATTTGATTTCATTGTTGGTCCTTCTCTAACAGAAACAATGATTCGTACTATTGAGTGGGAAGGAATTCAACCCTTCTTACAGTCACAAAGAGTCATTTGGAAAATTCCTTCCGATAATGTAGATGTAGCAGGTTATGTTAGAAACTATAACAATTTCTATCAAGTTGTCGTAAGAGGTGCTGGTCATATTTTACCTTATGACCAACCACAAAGAGGTTTCGATATGATTAATAGATTCATTAATAACGAACCTTTTCCAACTGGTTAGATAATAATGTATGGTATTTACTACCTTGTAAAGGCTAAATAGAATAATATTATCAGAGAAAATAAACAAAGTTCTTTTTTTTAAATTATTACCATAACTTATCTTTAATTTTAATTTTTTTTTTTTTGTCGGTGTTGGTGTATCATTTTAATAATATTATTCTATTTAGCCTTTACAGGTGGCATATTGATAATTGAATTTTATTTCTCCGTACTTTTTCTAGTTCTACAAGCTAAAAAGAAAAAAATAATATAAATAATAAAAAAAAAAAATGAAAAAAATAATAATTGTTTGTGTATATTTAAATAAAAGAATAAATTTATTAAGTTAATTCTTTAGTTTTTTGATTTCTTTTTGTTATTTTCATTTTGGTTTTGTTGTGGTCTTTTGTTGTTATTGTTTTTAGCTGGTGATTGTTGTTGTGGTTGTTGTGGTTGTTTTGGTGAATTTTTTGGTTGGTTGTTTTGTGGTTTGGCTGGGGCAGCTGCTGGTTTATTGGCAGCTTTTTCTGGTTGTTGGGCAACAACTTTTTCTGGTTGTTGAGCAGCAGCTTTCTTTTGTTGTGGTTTTTGTGGTTGTTGTGGTTGTTGTTTCTTTGGTTCTGGGATTTCAACGATTTTAGCAGAACCTTTTTTGGTTGGTTGAATTAATTGTGGGATTTCATCATCAGATTCTTCATCATCATCTTCTTGTTCAGAGTCACCAAATTCCTCATCACTATCGATTTCTTCATCATCTTCATGATTGATACCACAATGATCATCTTCACAATCTTCATCATCACAACCACCTTGTTCCATGGTGATAATTGAACCAGAGAGAGAAACAATATCGACTGAATTATCAGCACCTTGGAGAACAAATCTAACGATTTGTCCAAAATTAAAATGTAAATTAAGGTCGACTTGTTCAGTTTTACCAGCCTCTAAAATACAAATTGGGATTTCGATTTCATCATCTCTTTCTTCTTCATCTTCTTCATCTTCCATATCTTCATCATCCATTAAACTAATAACTGCAGTTAAATAAACTTTACCTTTACCTTCAGCTTTTGGGTGGATAACTGCCTATTGATTTAAATAAATTTTTTTTAAAAATAATAAAAAAAAAAAAAATTAATTAACTTATCGTTTGTATGATCCAATTTGGTTATTTATAATATATAAATTTTTTTTTTTTTTATTTGTATTTATAATTTTTTTTTATTCACATACTTTAGTTAATTGGAAGATATCACCTTGATCTAATTCAAGATTTACTGGTTCTTCTTTAGTTACGATTGTACCGAAAAATTGCATCTTTGATGTATGTGTGTATATGTAGAGAGAAAGTGGGGTATGAATGATTTTGGAGACAGAAAATGAAAAGAAAATAAAATTTTTTCAACTTTTATTTTTTATTTTTTCGTTTTTTATTTTTTTTTAAATTTTTTTTATTTTTTTTTATTTTTAATTTTTTTTAGAAAAAAAATTCCAACTTTATTTAATTAAAAAATAACATGAATTCCAACGAATTATCGTTTTTTTGACAAAAAAAAAAAAAAAAAAAAGGATAGAGAAAACGAATAAAACATAAATAAATGAAAAAAAGTTCATAAGGTTTTAGTTTTTTTTTTAGTTTATTTTTAAAATTTTTTTTGTTGTTTTGTTTTTTTTTTTTTTTTTTTTAGAAAGAAACAGTGTCGAGCATAACGGTTAAAACTCTAACAACATTGTTGGCCATCAATGTATGAACGTCAGAGATCAAATGTCTCTTTGGATCTAATTTACCAACTGCTGAAACTTCTTTCTTTTCTGGTTCAATCTTGTCTTCGTCTTGAATTGATTTTTGATATTGTTTAGTTAATTCCAATAAATTCTATTATTTTTTTTTTTAAAAAAAAAAAGTTATTAATACAAAATGAATATCAAAATATTATCCTTATAATTATAAAATATAATTACATTAATTTGTTTTTCATTTGATTGTTCATGGACATCAAATTTATCAACGATTAAACCTTCAGTCCATTTCTTTTTATGGAGATTTAATAACATTTTTTGTTCCAATTCATTCTTACGATAGTTGATAGCAATGGAATAATAGTTTCTGTTGAGACCATGAATTAATGCTTGAATTGATGGATCTTGTAAATGACCAAGATTACTTGTAATTTGTCTTGGTTCTGCTGTTGGTGCAGTTTTAATAGTTCTAAATGCATCAATTACAACTTTACCACGAACTGATTGTAATGGATCAACTACAACTGCAACTGCTCTAGCTTGTAATTGTTCAAAACTCTTTTTTTTTTTTTTAAAAAAAAAAAATTGAAATATAAAAAAAAATAATTTATTATTAATAACAAATTATTTTGAAAATATATATAAATTAATAATTTAAATATTTAAATAAACATACTTGTTGAGTATTAACATCAACACTTGATAACCAACAACCAAAACCTGGATGACTATGATACCAACCGATAACAATTTCATCTCTACCAGTTTGTTTTAACATATCAAGCATTTTGGTTTGGAATACTGGATCAATTGCTTCTACACTAACTGATGTACCACTTTGTGGCATTGCAAATACATCAATAACTCTAATTGTATATTCATCAATTAATTCACCTAACATTAAACCCATAACTTCTAATGGTACACCAGCTCTTGCTAATTTTTTTTTTTTTTTTTTTTTTTTTTTTTTTTTTTTTTTATAAAAAAATATAATACAATTAGAATATAGTAAAATTAGAATATAAATATAATAAAATTATATATAAAAAAATTCATACCATGTTGTAACATTTTTAATAAAGCTAATGAAGAGATATGAATTGTTTCAGCTGTATCTGGTAAAGGTGTAGCATCTGTAATCTTCTCACCTAAACCTTCACGACCTAATAATGACATTAATGAACGATTCATTTTATATATTTATATATTTATATGATAATAATGTACAGAATAAAAAAAATAAAAAATTAAGGGTAGAAATAAAAAAAAAATTATATTAAATGTGTGATGATCAAAGAAAAAAAATAAAAAAAAAAAAAAATGAAAAAAAAATAAATTAAAAAAAAAAATTAAAAAAAAACAACTTCAAAATTTTATTTTTTTTAAATTTTTATAATTTTATTTTTTTTAATTTATTTTTTTGGTTTTTTTTTTTTTTTTATGAAAAAGTTTTTTTTTGGTTTTTTTTTTTTATTTAACTAAACTAAACTAAATAAAAGAATGAATGAATTAATCAAAGTATTTGAAGAGTTAAAAAATAGTAAAGATGAAGATGAATTATTAGATTGTTGTTATAATATAAAGAAAATCTTGACGAGTAAAATTAATAATTATACATTTTTAGTGAGCAAAGAGATCGAACCCTATTTAAAGATTGCCCTAAGTGGTGAAGTACATACAGAAGTAGCAATAGTAACAATAAAAATGTTAGCAATGGCAATTAAAAAAGACCCAGAAATGACCATTCAACATTTCAATGAATGTGGTATTTTACAATTGGTTTTCAAACAAATTACATCAAACTCTATTAGTATCTCCCAATCTGTCATTGATTTATTCACAACCATAATTTCAAATAAAAATTATAATAAATGTATTTTATTGAATAGTGATACAAATACTGATTGGTTCAATGAGACATTTAAAAAATTAGTTTTAGAATATTCTTTACCAAATGCAAATAAAATCATATTCTTTAGAATTCTTGTAATTGGTTCATTATTATTGAATTTGAATTTGAATTTAGAAGAATCCATTACTGCTAATAGTAATTTGGGTATTGGCGTACCACAAATTGAAACAATTAAACCAAACTCTTCAATTGGTAAGAATTCAATCGATTCAACAATTATAACTTCAAAAACAAAAGCGATCTCCAAAGAAGAAGAAGTGTATAATGAACAAGTTTTTAAAAAATATAGAGAACCATTCATCACTACATTAGTGTCAGCATTTAATGATTCCTCAGACGACCAAATTACACAAATGAATATATTGGAAATTATTGAAGAATCATGTAAATATACAGTTGCTTTAGAATCAATTGTGAATGCTGGTATGATTAAATCATTGTATGAAATATTAAAGAAAACCACCGTCAATGAAGACGATGATTCATTATCTTCGGCATCACCAGTATTAAATAAAATCATATCATTTTTAGCAAATGTATCACAATTGTCAAATGAAAAGACAGAGATGTTATTCTTTGATCAAAAGGATAATGAATCACTTGGTAGAAAGTTTATAGAGATCTTTAAATATCATTTAGATCATTCAGAGAATAATTTGTCAAGAAAATTGAAAATGACCATATTGGCATCTGTTGGTATCATTGGTATAAACTCTAAAGGTTTGGATTTGATAATTAGGGATCAAGCATTCATTAAATCCTATACAGAGTTCTTTTTATCTAATGATCAAGATACCATCGTAACGAGTTATAATTCATTTTCAATAATGTTGAAACCAAATGATAAGATTTATTTGGTCAGCGATAAACTTTATCAAATCTATCAATCGTTACCTGATGGTTTGTTGATGTCAAAAATATCAAAGAATTACAACTCACCAATTGAGGAAATAAAAATGTCAAGCTTTTCATTGATTCAGGCATTATGTGTTCATTCATGGGGTGCTTCTGAAGTGATTAAAATACCTGGTTTCTTTGAGTATTTAATGAATAGACAAAATGAATCCACAAAATTGGGTAAGGAATGGAAATACTGTATCGTTCAAACACTTGTAAATCAACACAAAGATCTATTCACCTCAAATGCTGAATGGAGAGATAGATATCATCAAATGGAGTCTTATATAAAGAAAGGTATACATTTCATCCCATATGAATCAATTACAAAAGTTGAAAATGAATTTCAAGGTTAAAAAAATAATAAAAAAAAAAAAAAAAAAAAAACTGACACATCGAAATTTGCTTTGTCACTTTGAGAAATTAATATTTTCATTATTTTTAAATATTAAATAAATAATAAAAAACAAAGTAAAAAAAAAAAAAATAAAAAACAAAAAGGATTTTAAATTATTTAATTATTAAATTTTTTTTTTTTATAAAATTTTTTTTTTTCTTTTTTTTAAGTTATTTTTCCTTTTTTTTTTAATAAAACTGATTCTTTTTTTTCTTTGATTTTTTTTTTTAAATTTAATTTTTTTTAATTTAATTTTTTTAATTTAATTTTTTTTTTTTTTTTTTTTTTTTTTTTTTTTTTAATTTAAAAAATTATCATATTTTTTGGACCTCATATAATATAATAGTACAATATAATACACGTAATATATAAATTTTATATTCACGTAATCTTAAAACATTTTTATTTTTTATTTTTTTAATTTTTTCATTATTTTTTTAAAATTTTATATTTTAATATTTTAATTATTTTTTTTTAAAAAAAAAATATAACAAACTAGTTAACTATTTAAACATACCAATCGAAAGCCAAAACAATTTTTACATATTCAGGGCTTATTATATATATATAATTTTTTTTTTTCTTAAATTTATAAATTTTATAATAATTTGGGTTTTTTTTTTTTATTTTTTTTTTTATTTTTTTTTTTATTTTTTTTTTTAATTTTTATTTTTTTTTTATTTTTTTTCAATTCTTTAAATTTTCACACACACACAATTAATTAAAAATATAGTAATAAAAAACACTCAAATAGACAAACCCAATTTTATTTTTTATTGTTTTTCTTAATTAAAAAAAAAAAGAAAAAAAAAAAAATATCAACACACCCTCTCATACTACAAACAAACAAACCTTCCTAATTAAAACAAAATTTAGCTAGTATTTTGGTTAGTTTAGTTTAGTAGTATTATAGTAGCACCTTAGTAATAATAATAATATTTAATATATCATATAAAAACAATGTACCAAAATGCATTAAATCATTCAAATTCAGGTTATGGAGGAATGAAAGCAGAGGAGAAAACCAACTATCTTAATCAATCAGTAATTACAGGTTATATTAAAGGTATTTCTTCTTACATTCCAAGTAGTATAAAATCATCAATAAAAAAACAAATTATGAATTCACCAGTAACATTTGAAGAAAAAGATACTATAGTTGGTACTTATTTTGATGAATGTTTCATTCAAGGTGAAAAGTAGGTTTTTTTTTTCTAAAAAAAATTATTATAATAGAAATAATATTAATTTTTTTCGAATTTTTTTTTCTTTCTAAAAAAAGACATAGAATTTTAATTAATTGTTATAATAATGGTTTTCAAGTTTGGGATTTAAACCATACTGATGGAGTTAAAGAATTATTATCTTGTAGAGATGGTCTTACAAAATTTTGTAAAGTTTTAACAAATCCTTTAGAATCTGATAATGAATCATCTTCATTTTATGGTAAAAGACCATTATTGGCTGTTGTGTAGGTTTTATTTATATTTTTTTTATAGGTTATTATTATTTATTAATTTTTTCTCTTTTTATAATAGTTCAGGAGAAGATAATTCAAAAGTTACAAAAAATATGGTTAGAATATTTTCATTACAAACAACAGAATTAATTAGTATGTATAAATTTAAGTCGCCAATTTATAATGTTTTATCGAATCAACAAATTATATTGGTAGTTTTAAAAGAGAGAATTGTAGGGTTTAATGCCAATGATATGAGTAAAATTAAAGGATTATCATTACCTTGCTATCCAAGTGTAACATCGTTGGGTGTTATTACATTGGGATCTCGTTGGATTGCATACACAGATTATGAATCTTCCCATTCATTTATTAGTGGACATCATCATTCTAGCCATTACTTTAACCAATCTCATCATAGTGGTAGTAGTGGTAGTGGCAGCGGCGTTGGTGGATATAATCAAAACAGAAATCCATCAGTACCACAAAACCAAACATTTAGTGATGCAGCAGTTGATGTTGCCAGTGATATTGCAAAAGAAGTAGCACAGAAATTATATTATTTTGGTGATATCGGTAGAAAAAAGGTATCAAGTTATTTATATCCAGATAATCATGACCAATCGATTTTAGGTACAAGTCCAAATTCAACATCATCGTTGGCAATGAGTAATGCACCTCAATTAGGTGGTGGTATGAATGATAAACCTGACGCAGCTAGTGTAATCGTTGTTTTTGATTATGTGAAGCAAAGAATAGTTTCACTTATCAAACCACCTCACACCCATCCAATCTCTTATTTGGCATTCGATCCAACTGGTACTCTTTTGTTTACAAGTACAACCGAAGGTACTAAAGTAAACACCTACCAAATTATACCTTTCACAAACTCTTTAACTATATCGTCTCCATTATCAGCAAGTGTAAATAGTAATAATAATAATAGTAGCAATAGTAATAATGGTGGTATAATAATTAATAATAGTTTAAGTTTAAATTTGAATGGTAATAATAGCAATAATAATAATAATAATAATAATAATAATACAAATAATAGCAATAATACAAATAATAATAGTATTATAGTTAGCGGTAATAATAATAATAATAATAATAACAATAATAATAATAGTAATAATAATATAAATATAAATAACAGTATAATAAATAATGGTGGTAATAACAGTAATGGTATAATCATTAATAATAATAATAATAATAATAATAGTTCAACAACAGCAACAATTAATTTTGAACAATCATATAGACATATTTATATTTTAAAACGTGGTATTACAAATGCATCAATTCAAGGTATTGCAACAAGTGAAAATAGTAAATGGGTTGCATTAACAACATCGAGAGGTACAACACATATATTCGCAATTAACCCATTGGGTGGTGAAGTTGATATTTATTCACATATTACTCGTAGTCCAAATAGTAAGAGACCAATCGACTATTATTCATCAGTAAATAATTTAACACCATCGTTATTAACCATAAACGCAATGGATAGAATCAAATTAGGTAATGACAATGATGAAGCATCTTCTTCCACTTTGGGCAGTGTAGTGCAAGGTTGTGTAATGTCAGGTGGTAACGCTTGTTTCATTGAATCCAATCAACCAAATTTGGAGAATTTATTCGTTTGTTCACCAACTGGTCAATTGATTCTCTATGAAATAAGACCACAACGTCCACCCATCTCATCGGAAATTGCCGAAAATACTCTTTGTCTTTCTATTACACCAGTAGCCGAATGGGATGTCTGTAGAAAAACTAGATCACCAGAATACAAAAGTCAACTCATTCCATATACATTGACAGAGATCAATAAGCAACAACTTCAACATCATATGATGCCTAAGGATCAAGAAGCAAGATGGTTATATAATGTTGAAATTACAACTCATAGTCAAGAGATTCGTGCAATTTGGGGTGTACCACAATTTACTTTTAGATCCTCAAATTCAATTTCGCCTGCTGTCCCTTCAAATTCTATGGAGGGTAGTGGTGAGGTCAACTTTTTCGATCAAGATTATCCAGTCGGTGAGGTTATTAAATTTGAAAAGAGAAAAAATATCTCTCCAAGAATTCAAGATGGTTACAGTGGCAGTGGTTTTAGTACCTCTCCAAGTAATGGTGTTGGTATGGATGGTGAAGCCTATAAATCTGGTTCCTCTTTTGATAATCCAGGCTCTTACTTTGTAAATATCAAAGATGAGGATGATATTGAAATCATTGAAAAGTTAAATGATGCAATGAAAACTCCAATTTCAAAACCAACTATACCAATTCCAATTAATAATAGCAATAATAGTAATAGTTTTGGTAGTAATAATAATAATAATAATAATAATAGTGGTAGTTTTGGTAATAATAGAATTGGTCAACCTATAATTAACGGTAACGGTTTTAATAATAATAATAATAATAATATTAATACCAATAATGGATTCAATAATAACAATTTTAATAATAGCCCAGAAACAGGAGGATTTTTTATGAGAAAGGGTGTAGAAGAAGATTTTGGTTCACCAAATCATCAGCAACAACCGCAATATTTTAGAGATAGCAATAAAAATTTAGAAAAAGATTTAATACCAAATCCAATGGTAGCCAGAGGTAGTAGTTTAAAACACTATGAAGACGAAGATGATGGTGGTATCGGTAAATTTACAGGTTTGGGCGATGAGGAAGATGATGATTTCCCACCTTATCCACAATTAGGCAACAAAGATAGCAATAAATTCCCAATTTCTTCAACAAATGGAATTCCAATTCCATTAGTTACTAGTAACAATAATAGTTTAGGAGGTAACAACCCTAGACCAATTTCTTCCACTCCTGCTCCAATCCCACTTTTACCAAATACCAGTGGTAATTCATTACCAACCTTGAAGTCATCTTCAGGTAGCACACCAATTAGTAATAATAATAGTAATAATAGTAATAATAATAATAATAATAATAATAATAGCAATAATAATAATAATAGTGATGATGGTGATTCATTACCACCACCACCAATTACCCCTACAACCACTACCACCACAACAACTTCTCCTTCTGCCTCAATCCCAATCCCAATAGCCAAAAAATCACCAAAAGAAAAAAACCTCGAAGATAATTTATCATCTAGCTATTCGTCAAGTTCTTCAACTCAATCTGCAACTTCACCAACTTTACCAAAACCAAACCTATCTTCCCCTCCAAAAGGTTCCTCAAAATCGAAATCCAGAAAATAATTATAACTCAAAAAAAAAAAAAAATATATAAAATGGAACTATAAAAAAACAAAGAACAATAATAATTTAAACGATTAAATTTTTTTTTTTCAAATTCAAATAAAATTTTT
>CM069770.1:2175000-2227500 GCA_036169595.1 Dictyostelium firmibasis
CAAATGATACGTCACCTGATTTTTTGAAAAAATCAAATGCTTGAAAAAAAAAAATACAAAAAAACCAATATAAAAACCTTTTTTTTTTTATTTATTTTTTTCATTCAACATCAAATAATTTTATTAATAATAAAATAAAATAAAAAAAAAAAAAAAAAAACAAATAAATACATTTGTATTCTATAAAACCAATTTACAATAAATATATATTTAGTAAAATGCCTCCACACGGTCATCATCATCATCATCACGGTCACCACGAACAAGTTACTTACACCACAACTCCAGTTTATGGTGCTCCAGTTATTCAACCACAAGTTTATGGTCAACCACAAGTTATTGTTCAACCACAAGTTATTGGTGCCCCAGTCATTTATCCACAAACTAATGTAGTCATTGAAACTAGTCATCATGGACATCATGGTCACCACGGACACCACGGTCATCACGGTCATTTCTTTTAAATCTTTTTAGTTTGAAAAAAATCAATTAAAGGACCATCGTTTTTAAAAATAAAAAAAATTGTAAAAAAAAAAAAATTTTAAATAAATAAAAAAATGTAAAGAAAATTTCAAAAAAAAAAAAAAAGATTCTCTGTAATTTTGTTTTAAAAACAAAAAAAGGTTTTAATATTTCTTTTTAAAAACATTTCCTATGTATTTGATGGTTTTTATTTTTTAAAAATCATAAAAAAAAAAAAAAAAAAAAAAAAGTGAAAAGAATCTTTTGGTTTGTGGATTTTGAAAAAGATCTTTTTTTTTTCACTTTTTTTTTTTTTTTTTTATTTTTTAAAGTTTGCCCATCAGTCAAACGATTTACTTAATTTTTTATGATAACATCAAAAACCACAACACATATAAAACCTTTTTATTTATTATGTTTTATATCTATAATTGTTCCTATTACATTCATAACCACATATACTATCACTGAAGTAATTGGAGATGATGATCAAATTATTCCATATATAAGTGATACAATTGATTTTGCACCAGGTATATAATAAAATATAAATATAATAAAATAAAATAAATAAAAAAAATAGAATTTGTTTTTATTAATTAAATATATATTTATAAAATTATTAAATAGAAAGTTGTATTGGTACATTTGGATTATCAATTATAGCATTTTTAATGATAATTATAGTATTTATTAAACATTTAATAGTAAAGAATAATATAGTTGAAAATGAATATTCTGATGATAAAAGAGAGAAAAAACAATTAAGGTTTAATAGATTTTCAACATCTATGGGATTCATTAGTGGTTTATCAATGCATGGTGTATCATCTTTTCAATTTCATAACGCAAATCTTGTTCATATAATCTTTGCAGCATTATTTTTTTTATGTGGTTTCATTTATTTATTAACACAAACCATATTAGATAATAAAACTTCAAATAATATTCCTTTAAAAATTTCAATCATTAGAAAAATATTAATTTGTATATCTTGTTTATTTATTGCATGTAAGTTATCGATTTTTTTTTTTTTTTTTTTTTTTTTTTTTTTTTTTTTTTTTTATAGAATAAGATATTAATATTTTTGATTTTTAGATATTATTACACAATTTTTTATTGATAATTTAGCTGCAATATTCGAAATAATATCAGCACTATCTATTTTTGCATATATTATAACATTTTTTTATGAATTTTCAAATTTAACATTAAATATTGAATTTAATAAACCTATCAAAAAACTTAATGCTAGTGGTTATTGTAATATTGAAAATAATTAAATAAATAAACTAAAAAAAAAAAAAAAAAAAAATAGATGTATTATGAAAATATTCAATAGGATATTATATAAAATAAAAACAAATTAAAAAAAAAATATAATATTTTAACCCTTTTTTTCAAATAAATAAGTTTGTCCATTTTTTAAAGTGGTAATAATTCCAACCACACACAAATTTGTGTGTGATTTACAAAACCATAAAATAATTATTTTTTTTATTTATTTTTTTATTTTTTTTTTAATAAACCATATAAACAATAATTATTGGTTTCGAATTATAATTTTTTTAAAAAAAGTGAGAAAAAAGGTAAAAAAAAATATGTTTTTTATTATTTTTTTGTTTAGTTGTGTGTCACCAGAAAAAATAAGAGATCAACAGACGTTAAAAAACATTTTTTTTTAATTATTTTTTAATTTCTGGACTTTTAGATTTTTTTTCCAAATTTTTAAAAAAAAAAAAAAAAAAAAAAAAAAAAAAAAATATAAAAATTTTTTTTGTTTTTTTTATTTTTTTTTTTTCACATTAATTTTTAAACAAATAAATTTTTTTTATATATATATATACACATAAAATGGGTCATCATCATCATCATCACGGTCACCATCACCACGATACAGTCACCTATACTTATGGTGCTCCAGTTGTTCCAATGGTTCAACCACAAGTTATGGTCCAACCAATGCCAGTATATGGTCAACCACCAATCATGGGTGTTCAACCAGTTATGGGTATGCCACCAGTTATGGGTATGCCACCAGTTATGGGTATGCCACCAGTTATGGGTGCTCCAGTTGTTTACCCACAAACCACCGTTGTCTATGAAACTGGTCACCACCACGGCCATCACCACCACCACGGTCACCACCACCACGGTCACTTCTTTTAAATAGTTTAGTGATAAACATTTTGAGAGAAAAAAAAAAAAAATAGAATATAGTATTACATATATACAATTAAACTGTATCCATGGACAAAAACAAAAAAAAAAAAACAAAAACAAAAACAAAAAAAAAACTTTAAATAAAAAAAAAGAAACCACTGTATTATTTCTAAAAAAAAAAATTCTTTTTCTTTTATTTGTTTTACTTATTTTATTGTAAAAACTTTTTTTTATTTTTTTTTTTTTAATAATTTGTTTTTTTATTTTTTTTAAACATAAGCAAAAAATGTAAAAGTTTCATAAGATGGACCAAAAGTTGAGGTCCAATAATTTGAAAGTATAGTTGGAGAAGATTCTTCCCAAGTTAATAAATTTATAGATTGAAAGTTTATGAATGGTTTTGCATTTCTTTCAGTGAATTCCAAAAGGATTAAATCTGAATTATCATGTCCACCAACGAAATAGGGTCTATAATCAAAACTATTATAAAAGGGACCCATATCTTTGGATAAGATTAGATCACAATTATTTGTTTGGAAATTAATTTTACAAACTTGTATTGAACTTTGAGTGTCAAAAGATTTCGATAGAGAATATAGAGAACCACCTTCATTTTGATCAGTGAAAAGTAAATGAATATAACCTGGTATTAAATTTGTAATTCCACTATGAATTCTATGTGTTGAATTTGTATTTATAGAGAATGGATCAAAACAAACTATTGATGTTGAATTATTCTCTGATTCATCTGACGAGGATTGATAAGTTACATATAATAAACTATTTACATAATCGTAACCACCCATCGATGGAACACTTGAGTCTGTATTGAAATCTTCAATTGGAATTTCAATGACATGAAATGATCCTCCCATTTCACTCTTATTTGTGAAATCCCAATGTAGTACAGTTAAACCTGTAGCATTATAAAATGTTAATTTGGCTGGTAAGAATACATGGTCATTTACAAAGATATAGGGTTGTCTTGCATAAGAATAATCCCATCCACCATATGTTCCACCAATTTCTTTAAATTCAAATGTATCTAAATTTAATGATAATATTAAATTCTTTGAATCATTTATTAAACAAAAAAATAATAACTAAAAAATAAAAAATAAAAAATAAAAAATAAAAAAAATAAAGTCAGTAAAAAAAAAAAAAAAAAAAAGATTTTTTTTTTTTTGATGGTTTTTTTTTTTTTTTTGTGCTATTTACAAATAAGGGAATGTGGTTTTGAGAAAAAAAAAAAAAAAAAAAAAAAAAAAAAAAATATGAAACATACACTATTCGAGGTCTCATCAACGTCTAATAAATCTATAATACGGTAGGGTATATAAACTGTCTTATTTTTAAGGATTTCATTGGTTAATGGATCTATTACCAATACTATTTGGCCAGACTCTAAATTTGGATTTACACTTGAAATTGAATATAAATATTTATTTGATGATGAAGAAGATGAAGAAGATGAAGAAGATAAAAAAGAGGAAGAAGAAGATAGTGATGAAGAAGATATTAATGATTTACAATGACTCAATGAAATACAAGAGATTATTATTATTATTATTATTATTAATATAATATTAATAAAGCTCGATTTCGGGTTAAACATTTTATTTAAAAAAAATTAAATTCAAAGCAAAGAAGATAATTAATTTTCGACCTGTCAAATGTTTTCGAGTGGAGAGATGGGTGAATTTGTTTTTTTTTTTTAAATTTTTTTTTTTTTTAAATGATTAATAATTTAAAAAAAAAAAAAAATTAAAAAAATTGAAAAAAAAAAAAAAAAAAGATTATTCGGTTGGAAAAATCAAACAATTAATTTTAGATTGCACAAAAAAAAAAAAAAAAAAAAAAAAATATCTTCGACTGTTGGTGTGAAAAATAATAAAAAATTAGGAGTAAAAAAGCTGTATTATAATAAGCCATAGACAACAAAAAATTATATAGGAAAAAAAAAAAAAAAAAAAAAAAATAGTTTATTATTTAATTTTTTACATATGATCTATTCTTTCTTTTCTTGGAAAACTATAGTTCATTTAATTAAAATTTTATATATTTTTGGATCGGTGGATTTAGTTTTCTTTTGTACTATACAATTTCAATAAATATTTAAAATCTTTATGATTATTTAATATATTTAAAACTTCATTATTTGATAATATATTATCATTAAAATTTAAAATATTATTATTTATAAAATAAAATATAATTATAATTTGATTATTATTAATTGCATCAATTATATTTGAGGATTTAATTGATAGAGTTGATGAATATGAAGATAATAATAAATCACAAATTTCAATAAAACCACTATAAAAACAAATATTAAAAATTGTTGAAATTTTATCATTATTACTATTTAAATAATCTTTCATATTATTAACAGTGGTGGAATTTTCTTGATTATTATTATTATTATTATTTGATTGAAATTTATCAATTAAATGTTTATGATTTTTTAATAAATAATTGGCAATATCAATTTGATTAGATTTAAAGATTGATTGAAAATGATATTCATTGATTGAATCGATTTGACCGAAAACTGAAGTACTTTTACTAATTTTTAAAAGATATTTTATTAAATCTAATCTTGATTCATTAAATGATTGTTCAAGGTAATTTAAAATATTATAATCTGGAATTTCAAGTGCCAATAGCTTTGATATCGATTGTTTATCTAATACATTAACTAAAATATTTTTTATATCGAAAAAAACTAAAAATCCAGATATTTCACTATTATAGGAATGTCTTTTAACTAGATTTAAAAATGTTCTTGTTTCATTACATTCTAATAAAAATATATAATCTTGTTTTAAATTTTGTTTAATTTGAGTAGTTGATATTGTTTTATTATCATAATTGCTATGAATATTATTATTATTATTATTATTATTATTATTATTATTATTATTATTATTATTATTATTATTATTATTATTATTATTATTATTATTATTATTATTATTATTATTATTATTATTATTATTATTATTATTATTATTATTATTATTATTATTATTATTATTATTATTATTATTATTATTATTATTATTATTATTATTATTATTATTATTATTATTATTATTATTATTATTATTATTATTATTATTATTATTATTATTGCTATTATTTAAAGATGAATCATTATAGCATGATAATAATATCTTTAATCTTAAAAATATTTCTTCAAATGTTGAATTTTTTATAAAGTTAAGTAAATCATTATTATTACCATTATTATTATTTGTTAAAAAAATTATTGGGAGGTTTGGATGATCACGACAAACATTATATAATAGTTTTTCTAATGGATTTGGTCTTTTTAAGAAAAGATATTTACCAAATCTTAAATCTTTTAATACTAAATAATAAAATTCATTAATACTTGATTCTGAATCTACCAATTTCTTTAGATCATTGTTTTCATAAAGTTTTTGAATCTCTTCAATTTTTTCAAATTTCATATCTGAGCATGAAATAATTATTCTATACAATAATTTAAATATAGTTGTGACTAATTCAGACTTTTTTAAATTATTATTATTATTATTATTATTATTATTATTATTATTATTATTATTATTATTATTATTATTAATAAAAACAGTTAATAAAAATTCAATTATTGATTTAATTTTTGAATAGTTTAAAGGGTTCCTAAAAGTATATTTGTTAATTGAGATTGAAGCTGAAATACTATTGAAGCCATGATTTTCAATTTTTGTATTATTATTAAAATTATAAATATTATTATAATTATTCAAAGAATCTGAAGCGTGAGAGAATTCTTCAGGATTAGTTTCAATTAATTGTTTAAAATTTAATTGACTACAAATAAATTTAATAAGTTGTAAATCTTGTTTAAGAAAAATTGAATTAATTAATAATTGAATTGATTGTTGAGGGAATTTATTTAAATTGATTTTAATATTATTCTCCATAATTTCTTTACTATTAAAATCATTAAAAAACTCTGTTACATATTCAAAGAAAATATATTCAAAGTAGTGTCCTTTTGTTGTTGTTGTTGTTGTTGAACTAGAATCATTAAATAAATAATTAAATACATTTTGATAATCTTTAGCAGATTCAAAACTACTAAAACAGCCATATTGATAGTTTGACGATGGAATTGGTGTTTTAAAAATTGGTTCAATTGATTTAATTAAATCAATATCACATAATAATAATGCTTTAAAAAATGGTTTATAATAGCATGATATTGGTAATTCTAATTTATTATTATTATTATTATTATTATTATTATTATTATTATTATTATTATTATTATTATTATTATTATTATTATTATTATTATTATTATTATTATTATTATTATTATTATTATTATTATTATTATTATTATTATTATTATTATTATTATTATTATTATTATTATTATTATTATTATTATTATTATTATTATTATTATTACTTTCTTTATAATATATTGAAATGAAATAATTTAATTTATCAATTGATTTAAAATTTAATTTATTAATTTTGTTACCATTGATGATAATATCATTCAATTGATAGAATTCTTTATATTTAATTACAAAATCAATTATTTCATTTTGATTTAATGGTGGAATTTGGTTATAATTTTTTTTTAAATCATTGTGATCAAGAGTGGTATCATTATTGATATCCATTTTAAATAGTGTAAATAGTATTGTTTCGACATACCATTTATATTTTGAAAATGGTACAAATTCAATTGGTGAGTGGTTTAAAAATGTTTCAAAAGGGAAATCTGTGGTTTCTTTAATAATGAAATCTAATAAATCAATTGATACATTTTGATCCAATAGAAATAATTTTATAATTGGTTTCCATAAACTTTTTAATTGAATTTTAAATGATTTACCATTAATAGTTTTACTATCAACATCATTACTATACAATGTTTTAATGAATTCTTTAATTTCATTAATTTTATTTCCTTTGGTCAATTGATTTAATTTTTCTTTTAAATATTCTAAATATATTGATACTTTAATTTCTAAATTATTTTCATCTTTATTTTCATTTTCGTTTTCATTTTCATTTTCAATTTCATTGTTTTTTAAATTTAATAAATAATTTAATGCATTTAAATTGAATCCACTAAATGCATAAAGTGATAAAACATTAATTTTATAGTTTGGCAAAAAATCGCCATATTCAATTAAATAATTTAAATAAAGTTCGTCTGAGTCTATTTCTTTTACAATAAATAATTTTAATTTTTTTATTCTTTCCTCTGTTGATAATAATGATAATTCTTCATCTTCTTTTATTTCATTTTCATCTTTATCTTTTATTTTTATTAATTCTTGATCTTTATCATTATCATAAGGATTGTTATTATTATTATTATTATTATTATTATTATTATTATTATTATTATTATTATTATTATTATTATTATTATTATTATTATTATTATTATTATTATTATTATTATTATTATTATTATTATTATTATTATTATTATTATTATTTTTATTATTAAGATTTTTTAAAAGTAAAATGATTAGTTTTAATTGATCCTCTTTAAGGTTATAAATAGTTTCAAGAGAAATTTTATTTTTTGGTTTATAAACTAATCCCATTTCTAATAATTTAGTTTTAAATTCAATTGATACATAATACATAAAATCTGTATATGATAGTCTATTCTTTTCTGTATTTGGTATAGGTTGAAATGATTTTTCGTTTAAAATATATTCAAACATTTGAAAACTGTGACAAATATTTGAACGCACTGCTCCAATAACTTGTTCGAGTACTGGTGGCATTATTACCATTTTCTCTTTTTCACTTAATTCATTAATTAATAACTCCACTATCGATTTTGGTGAGCGTTGAATTGCAAATAAAATTGTTGATGGATATATAGGGTATAAATTAAAACTATTATTATTATTATTATTATTATTACTAATTAAAGATTGTTGTTCTTTTCTCTTTTTTAGAATAAATTTTAAAATTGTTTCATTTTTATATTCAATAGATGATTTAATCAAATCGACTATTGATAATTGTTTTTGTTTCTTTTCAAATAATAACTCTATCAATTGAATTGAATGACATACACTAATGAATAAATCAATTGATCCTTTGTCAATCTGTAGGTATTTATTACAGACTAATTTATCTTTTAACAATGAAAATTGTTTATTTTCAAGTAACCATCTTAATGATTTTATTATACTAAATCCAATCCTATTATTACATGAATATTTGTCAGTTCTGTCATATTGAATTTTATTATTCTTTATTTGTTTCAAAATTGATCGAAACAGAAATTTATTTTTTATTACTTTCCAAAATAGTAATTCCCAATTATCCATAGCTACAATTTATAAAAATTATTGTTATTTAAAAAAAATTTGTGAGGTGATTTAAAAAAAAAAAAAAAAATATCAAAAAAAAAAAATCAAAAAAAAATTAAAAGAAAAAAAAAAAAAAATTTATAAAGAGATGGTGATTCTTAAATTTTTTATTAATATTCAAAACTTTTTTTAAATAATAATAATAAACAAAATATTGACAAAGAAATTTAAAATTTTTTTGCATTTTCTTTGGTTATTAGTTTTTTTTTTCTTCTTACCTCGGTAAAGAAAAATCCAGATTCAACTAATATAGAATTCAATAATTCAAACCTGAAGTTCAAAAAAAAACTGTAATATCCAAAAAAAAAATCTGACGTTCAAAAATTATTTTATAAACTTCCATAAACTATTAAAACAAAATTAATTTACTACAATAATTCAAATTTGTAAGTATATATGAATATATATAAATATGTATCACTGATATTTATCGTTGTGTACATGCGTATTAATTATAATTTATATTATAATATAAAGCGAAGGTGAAAATGAATATCAACAAACACTTCCATCACATATATCATCAAAGCCACATAGTGAATTAAATTTCACAAATAAAGATATATTGATCCCTGATGAGAAGTTGTTTGTGTATGTACATGGTGTGTGCGATGAATATGGTGATATATTGATGATAAAAATCGACACCTACCTTGTAATTTCTGGTGGAAGACAAAATAAAAGTATTATTGTGTGGTTTTGGAAATAAAATGGTTGGATTTAAACCAGATAAAACCAAAATAATAATATTGTAATAAAAATTTTAATATATAAATTACATTTTCAAAAAAATATATATATTTTCTCTGCATTGAGTTGTGGTAAAAAAAAAAAAATTATTGTACAAATTTTCAAATGTTTATAGTTTTTTTTTATTTAAAAAAAAATATTAATTTTTAATTTTTAATTTAATAATTACTATTTTTGTTCTCATAAAAACATCAATTTTTTTAAAGGAACAACGAAAAAAATAAATTTTTTTAAAGGAACTTTTGAAAAAATAAAATTTTTTTTAAAATTTAATATGAAACCACACAAATTTTTTTTTTTTTTTTTTTAATTTTTTTTATTTTTTATAATAGCAAAAATTGCTGTTACATCAATAATGGCAACAAATATGAATGTACCAAATTTTATAATACCATGTGAAGATTTAATAAATAAATTAATAGATATGTCAGCAGTCTCACTTGGAAAACTACCACCAACTGTATCATTAAAAACTGAAATTTTCAATGGTATCTCTAAATTGGAAAATGAAATTATTCAATATGTTACAGAAATTCTAATTGAATTTCCTTTATTAAATGTAATACCCTATTTTTTTTAATAAAAAAAAATTTTCAAGCATGCTAACAAACCAATACTTTTTTTTTTTTTTTTCTCTTCAGGAATTAGAACCGTATATATTAGAACAAATTGAGATTTTAATTGATAGATCAAAATATTTTTATAGTTTAGGAGAAGTTAATAGAACAATTAAAGATGTTGAATTCATTATAGATAATTATAATTTACTATTTCAAAATACAACTGATCCAATTATATTAAAAAATTTATTTAAATCAGTATTGGGTAGAATTTGTTCAACACTTAGAAGTAAATCGAAATCAATAAATTATTTAAATCATTCAATACAAGCATTTCATTCAATTCCAATAATTCAAGATTATTTATCAACTTGTATTATACTTGGTAATAAAACTGACGATTTATTCTTTAGTATAATAATGGACGATAATAATATAAATATCAACAACAATAATAATAACAAGAGTAATAATAAAACAAATAATAATATTAAAAAAAACAATAATACAAAATATAAAGATAGTTATAGTAAAAGGTATATTAGAGAAGAAGATTTTAGGTTTGATACAGATTATGATGTTAGACATTCAGATGATGAAGATGATGAAATTGAATTTGAAGAAGAAGAAGATGATGATGAATTTGAAGAAGATGAACTATTAAATGATGACGACTACTATTTTAAATCACAAGAAGCAGTAGTAAGATCATATAAATTTAGTGATAATATCAATTATAGTTTAAAGAATGAAGATTTCGATAATTATGGAGGTGGAAATGATAGTACCAATAATGGCATTATCAATAATGGCAACAATAATAGTATAGTTATTAAACCATTTAGTATTGCTACTATTAATAAATTTCAAATCATTGAAACACCATCATTATCAACAGTAATAAAGAATTCCAATAATTCTTTAATATTATTAGAGATGGTTAAAGCATTATTAAGGAATGTAAATGGGTTAATATTGTTTAATATTGATTTTAACTTTTCAACAATAGGTGAAATTGAAGAACAAATTAATTATTTCATAAATGTAAAACAATTCTATTCAAACCAAACTTTATTAATTTTTACAAATTGTAAATCTTCAAAAGATTCTATTGATTTCATTGAATTCTTTAAAAAGAAATTATTATTATCATCAATTAATATAGAAATACCACCAATTTTTATGTATGAACATCATGTTAGTCAAATTAAAGAATTCATGTAAGTTTATATTTACAAAAAAAATAATTATTATTTTTAGTTATTTGAGGTTTTAGAATTGATTATTAATTTTTTTTATTTTTTTTTTAAAGATTAAAATTTAAAAATTTCCCAGCTAGTCCGTTTATAAAGAATAATTTAAGTAGTATGTTTAATGGATTAACAGTTGATCAACAAAATCAAATGGATAGGCTACAACAAGAACAACAAAGAAAACAACAACAATCACAAGAAATTGATTTTGATATTTTAGATAAAATTAATAAATTGGATTTGAACTAATAAATATTATTTTTATTACTATTTTTTTTTTTTTTTTTTTTTACCATAATTCTAAACCTAAAGTTTTTCTTTGTAATTCATTCAGATGATCAGTTTTAATTTTATTTTTTTCAAAGCATTGTTTAATTGATTGTTGTCTTCTTTCTAATGTTTCTTTTGGAATTTGATTTGAACCAAACATTTTTAAAAACATTGCCATTCTTGGACGATGATTATTATTTGGTGATGAACCATGTAAAAGCTTTTGATTGAAGAGAATTAATGAACCATGTCTAGCAGTAACTCTGATAGCTCTACTATATAATGGATTACCAGGTTCTATACATACAAAATTACTATGATAACCATATTGTTCTTTAGTTTTTGCATTATTTAATGTCCATTCTTTAATATGTGAATGAAATCCTGGTACCACAATGAATCCACCATCTTCTTTTTTATTATCACAAAGATTAATTAAACCTTGAATGTTCATTACATTTAAATCAATGAATTCAGGTTGATTATTTTCAATAAAAAAATCCTCTCCACTCTTGTAGGTTAATGTTGAAAAAACCTTTTTTCTATTATCATCATTTTCATCCTCTATAAATGAAAATGGATTTAAATCTAAATGTAAATTTTCAGATGTTTTCCATTTATTAAAATCTGATTTCATTATTGTTGTTGTTGATGTTGCTGTTGATGTTGCTTTTGTTGTTGCTGTTGCTGTTTCTGTTGATGTTTCTATTGTTGTGGTTGTTGTTGTTGCTTCAGTTGTTGTAGTTGTTTTTGTTGTTTTTTCAGTGGACTGTTCACCATTGTTTAATTGATGGTCAGGTGTAATATTTGGAAATGGTAATTTACAATCTTTTGTTGGTCTAAAGAAACCAAATCTATCATGATTTATATATAAATCTTTACGATTTAATAATGTTGAATAAATTGAATAAATCTTTGGATTAGATCTATTGGCAATAGTAGTTTCAGAGAAAACTGGTGGATAACCAACAATTCCTTCTTGTGATAAATTTGGCCAAGTACCTTCCCATGTTTTTGGATCATTTCTTTTAATTGTTTTCTCTTCATTTTTCATTGAATCATGATATGATGCCCATTTAAATGATTCAATATAATCCCATATATCCTCAATAGTTTTTTGACATTCTGATTTACTTAAAACATCTCTTATTACAACAAATCCAAATTTATTAAAAAACTAAATTATAAAAAAAAAAAAAAAAAAAAAAAAAAAAAATAAATATTAAGATAATAAAAAGTAATAATAATATATATTTAACCACATGCATACTTCTGTATATTCCGTTTGTTGTTCGACACTAAAAGAAGTAATATAGCCCTCTACATCTTTTTGAACTTCATAAATTGGTGGTAAATATTGTGAATTATCTTTATATTCAAATGTTTTTTTAGTTGTTGTTATTTTACTCATATTATACTACTATGATTAAAAAAAAATAATAAAAAAATAATAAAAAATAAATAATAAATCAAATTTGTGGGAAATTATTGAAAAAAAAAAATTAAAAAAAAATATTTTATATTAATTTTTTTTTATAAGAAAAATAAAGGAATTATTTTATTACATGAATTTGATTTATTTACAATTTATTATATATACATTGAAATATTATTATTATTATTATTATTATTTTACTTTTAATTTGATTTTCAAATTATAAAAACATATCATTGAAAAAGTCTTCATATTGATTTTTTTCTTTTTCTTCTTTTTCTTGTTCTTGTTCTTTTTCTTTTTTAGGAGCTTCATCTTCAATATTATTACGCTCTTTATTTTGAATTGATTTCCTTTTCTTTTTTGATTTTTTCTTTCTTTCATTTTTACTATTATCATCATTTTCGCTACTACTACAACTACTATCACTATCACTATCATGGTCATCTTCACTATTATCTTTTTTTCTTTTTTTATTCTTTATTTTCTCTTCTTTTAAAAATTTTTTTAATTCCTTTTTCTTTTTTTTAATATTACTATAATTTAATAACTTTGAACATAATGGGCAAAGTACAACTTTAACTAATGCAATTTTATTTTCATTAGATTCACTATATGAAAATGGTACTTCAAAACTTTTTAATTCATTTGATTTACTATTGACAGAGGATGATTCACATTTTTTATTTGAACAAGTGAATTGGCCACGACCACTAATTACCTCGGATTCAATTCTCCAACGTAGGCCAATCTCACCACTTTTATATCTAGATAAATCAATGATGGCATACTCTTTATATAATCTATCATAATAAGTCTTCGCTAATTTCTCTTCCCATGTTAATTGATCAATACTTTCATCATTATCATCTCTTAAAAATTGATGATTCTCTTTTAAAATTTGATAATCAGTTTTAAAATCTTTATATTTTTCATTATCTAATTTCTTTTTATTCTTTTGATTTAGATAATTTTCAATTAATTTTTTATGTCTTTCAACTACTTCTAATTTTTTTAAGTATTCATATTGTTCTTTATTTACTTCCATAATTCAATTAATTGAATTACTACTTATATTATTATTATTACTTATAATAACACATGTGTATAACTAAAATTATCTAATTTTCATTTTAAGGAAAAAAAAAAAAAAAAAAATGAAATTTTCAAAAACTAGTTTTTTTTTATTTTTTTCTTTTTTTTTCTTTTTTTTTTTTTTATTTTTTATTTTTTTATTTTTTTTTTAATTTTCAAATAACTGATAAAAATAATAAACAAAGACGAAGTAACAATGTCACAATCTAAACCAAGAGATTCAACAACAGATTCAGCATGTCATGTATTAAAAGGTGCAATTGTTAAGGTTTTAGGTACACCAATAACAATTTCAGTAGAATGTAATAATAAAGTTAAAGGTAGAATTTCAGTTGAATATGATCATCCAGAGAAACCAAGTCAAGAACTTATCAATAAAATTGAACAAGAAGCAAATTTAATTATTAAACAAAATTTGGAATTTAAAACTTTTAAAATTGATAAAAAAGAAGCTGAATCAAAATATAAATCAAATTTAGTAAATAATACATATATTTATGATAAATTCCCAGTACCAGAGTATGTAAAAATAATAATAAAATAACAATATTAAATTATTAATAAAAAAAATAACAATTATTTATTTATATATTTATTTATTTATAGATCAGTAACAGAATTATCATTAGTTGAATTAGAAAATTGGAATATAAATTGTTGTCCAGCTGTTCATTTAAAAACAACTGGTGAAATTGGTGGAATAAAGATTGGAGGTATTAATCATAGACCAGCAAAAAAAGAATTAGAGTTTAGATTTGATATTGTTGCAGCTGTTGTATCAACAGAGACTACAACAAAACCAACTGGTAGAGGAGCTCCTAAAAAAACAGCTGTTGTAGCAAATGAGCCATCTGTTGAAGGTCCATCATTAAAAGATACAAATGTTCAATATTTAACACAAAAAATTATTAAATTAGTATTGGATTCAAAAGATAATGAAAAAGAACAAACAACCTTAGAAATTGAACAATTATTAACAATTTTAAAAAATACTTCATATACAAATGGTTCACAAAGTGTTATTATTTCAAGAAAATAGAAAATAAAATTAAAAATTATTTTATTATTATTATTATTATTATTATTATTTATATTTTTTTATTATTTTTTATTCCCAGTTTTTAAAAATTAAAGTTTTAAAATAATCATTATTTTTTAAATTTAAAAGGTTTGTATTATTATCACCATTTTCAAATTCTAATAAAATCTCTTTAAAAACATTTACATCACCTATTTGTTTAAAATTCATTGAATTAAACATTTGAATTGATGGTTGATTAGATTCACCAATTTTAACTATATATTTTTTAGTTGATAATTTTTCTACACCATAACCCATAAGAATGGAGATGGCTTCTCTTGCTAAACCTTTTCTTCTTGATGTTGGTTCTGCTATCATTACTTCTAATTCTCCTGTTCCCTCAATATCTTCATATTCATTGAAAAAGATATTGACATCACCAATCATTGATTTTATATCATTTTCATTGGAATATCCATTTTCATCTCTTTCATTCTCTAATAGTAAATCTTTATCTAATATAATAAATGTAATTTTATGTTCATCCATATACCAACTCTCTTGATTCTCATATTCTTCCTCAATAGTTAATTCTTCAGATGCAGTTTGCTCTCTAATCTCTTCACTTTGCATCCATTTCCAATATTTTTCAACATGTTTTTTTTTATATGGTACTAATATAACTCTTTTACCAATTATAACTGTATTTGAATTAATTTTCATTTTTTTTTTTTAAATAAAAAAAAAAAAAAAAAAAGAGAAAAAAATTAAAAATAAATTTTTTTTTAAATTTTTTTTTTATTTTTAATTTCACGCGAACGAAAAAAAAAAGATCTTTTTTTTTTGTATTTATATTATTTTAAGAATAAAATGACAGATAGTAGTGATGATGAAATAACTTTATCAAAAGAATCATTAAGTGCATTACAAGATTTTTATAAATCAAGAGAAGTTGAACAACAAGATAAATTTGAAATTAGTGAAGATTGGCAATTATCACAATTTTGGTATGAAGAAGAAACTTCAAAATATGTTGCAAATGTAATAGAACAAGAAACTATTGGTGGTAATGTTGTAGTTTGTTTATCAACTCCTTCTATTTATAAAGTTTTACATGTATGTATTAAAAAATAAAAATAAAATTCAATTTATTCATATATTTATTTATTTTATTTATGTATTTATTTTATTTATTTATTTATTTTATTTATTTATTTATTAATTTATTAATATAACTAAAATTCATTATTGTTTTTGAAAAAAAAAAACAAAAAAAAAAAAAAAAATTAAAATTTTTTAGAAAAATAATAATTTATTATTAAATAGTAATTTATTTGAATATGATAAAAGATTTGATGTATATGGTGAAAAATTCCATTTTTATGATTATAATAATCCAGAAGATGGTATTTCAGAACAATTAAAAGGAAATGTTGATTATATTTGCTTAGATCCTCCATTTTTAAGTGAGGAATGTATTGAAAAAGTTGCAAAAACAATAGCATTATTAAGAAAACCAACAACTCGTTTATTATTATTAACTGGTCGTATTCAATGGGATAATATTAAAAAACATATACCTGAAATGATGATTTGTAAATTTGAACCAAAACATCCAAGATTACAAAATGATTTCTTTTGTTGTTCAAATTATGAATCAAAATTACTTGGTTTGGAAATTAAAAATTAAAAAAAAAATAAAATAAAATCAAATTTGCGAGATGTATATTCAAATTAAATTTTTATTTATTTGTATTTTTTTTTTTTTTTTTTTTATATAAAAAGAAATTTTGTTTAAAAATTAAAATTCTCAATTTCTTTTTTAAGAGGGTATTAAATATTTTAATATATTAAAATTAAAAAGGTAATCAATTAACTTTAAAATTTTAATAATAAAATTTAAAAACTATATCTATCTCTTTATAGAAAATAATAATATTTTTTTTTTTTTTTGCAATTTTTATAGGGATTAGAGTTTTTTAATTAAAAAAACTTAAAAATTCTTTAAAGTTATTTTTTAATTTTTTCAATCAATTGTTAAAAAAATAAGGTATTAAATTTTATTTTATTTTTTTTTGTATTTTTTGGAAATTTTCATTAAATTAATTTTTTTTTTTTAAGTTTTTTAATTTATTAATAATTTTTTTTAATTTTTTTTTTAAAAAACAATGAATGATAGTTTCTTATTAAAACTTTCAAATAAAAAAAGAGGTAGCGGTGAAACAATTGATTTAAATTCAATTCTTTCACTCGATAATAAAAAAAAAAGAGTATCAAAAAAAAAAAAAACCAAGCAAGATAAAGAGAAAGATCAAAATCAAGCAATTGAAAAAGAAATTAAAAATCAAACAATAGACGATGGTGAAGATGTTTTAAAATCAGAGAAAAAAGGAGAGGAAATAAAAGATATTAACGAAGAAAATGATAATAATGATGGCAATGATGATGACCCTATTGATTATTCAAAACCAATTCAATGGAATGAAATTAATATCGATAAATTAAATTATAAAAAATTAGAAGATATTAAGTTCATATCAAACTCAATTGGTGTATTTAAAAGTGGTCTTAGAAAACATGATTTAATTGATAAAATTAAAGGCTATATTCAAATGAATAAAGAAATCATTGAAAATAAAATTAAAAAAGATAATATCAATCCATTTAATAAAAATACATTTGGTTCATTAGTTATTCCAAATGGTAAAGATGGTCATAATGAATTATTATTTTGGAAAGTTTTTAAAAATAAATCAATTTTTAAATATATAATGTCATATATTGATAAACCATCACACTCAATTCAATTCGATCATATCATATCAGTAGATTCAATGTTAGAAAATAATCAAATCAATATTTTAAAAGAAAAAGTGAAATTAGGTAAATATTTAACATTTATTAGTAGTTCAAATACCATATTTGATTTTTATGATAATCATGAAATTCCATTTACCTATACCGACACCTGGGTGAAATTATTTTTAGATATTCAAGACGATAAACAATTTTATAGAAATCTTTTTAAAAATTATGATGATCAAATTCCATTTGAAAATTTCGATAACAAATATCAAAATATTTTAAAAAAAATAGTTAAATCAAATTGTATTGCAGCATTACAAGTGTTAATTGAAGATTTTTCATTTATTCCAACAATTGATCATTTAATATATTCATTTATAAATTGTAAACCCAAATCTTTTAAAATATTTCTACCATTAATAACAAAAAAAGAAATTGAAAAAAATAGATCAAAATTAGAAGAATCAACACTTAAATCCTATAAAAAACATATTTCACATGAAGATTTAATAGAAACCGTTATATGTGTGTGTAGCTTATTTAAAAATAATAAAAAAGCTATTATTACTGGTTTAATATCAGAAATATGTTATATAGTCTTTACAAAAGATATCATATTAAAAACATTAGTTGATGTTATTGGTTTACTCGATACATTTAACTATTGGGAAGATTTTATAAAATTAGCAATAAAATTTCAATTCCCATGGCATACAAATAAATCATTCAGTAAACAAGAAGCAGATTCATTAGTTAACGAATTTAAAAATAAAATAAAATCATTAGAATTTTCAAAAGAACAATTAGAATCAAGTGTATATCATCCAATTAATTATCAAAGTAAAGAAAATAAAATAATCAATAAATTATTAAATATTAGATTCATTATATATCTTCCAAACTCGCCACCCTATTATATGGAATACTTTATTTGCTATGCAAAGAAATTATTTGTTTTTAATGATGGTTTTAAGTTATCAAGTCTTATACCCCATTCTTTTTATGATTCTTTTCCTTATTATAAGGTTATATTAGAGCATGCCGACTACGAAATATTTTTAATGGTTATCACCAATCTTTGGAGTAATACAGTCAATTTACATTCTCTACTATATAAAAGTAATGAAAAAAATCAAAACAATGGCATAATTTTTAGTAAATGTACAAATAAAGAATTACAAATTCAATTTATAGATAAATTAATTGAAGATATTAAATCATCAAGTCAGTATCAATTGCATCCACTTTTTTTATTATTGTTACTTGTTAAAAATAATGATTTAGAGTTAGTCAAACGTTTTGTTTCCCAAGTAGATAAAGAATTAATAGCCTATCCAAACCTTTTTAAAAAAAATTTAACAGTAGTTTTCAATGAAAAATCAGTTATAGACAATATTAAATCAACTAAAGTGCTAGAGTATTTATATAATGAATTTGTTGATTTTTCATTTTCAAATGAAATTTCAGATTCAGAATTTTTGGAATGTCTTACGAAGTTTTTTACTAAAAAAGGTCAAGGTTTGGATTACATTTTAAGTTATGAACCAACTAAATCATCAGTATCTTTTATAGTAAATGCTTTAGAAAATCCATCAATTTTTAAAATTTCTGAAATTGTAAAATTTAGACCAACCGATCTATTAAATGAAAATAAAGAAATTTATTTTCAAACTTTAAAGAATACAATTGAAAAATATCCAAATAAATTCATAGATCCAATATTATACTATAAAAAGAGCTTTACTATGAATCCACAAAAAGAACATATTGATTTTTTTAAATGGTTTCAAAAGTTTTCATCAAAAAATGATTATTTACCCAAGAATGACCTGAAAATAAATCTTATGAATTATATTTTTGACAATATGGAAAATGATAAATTATTTCAAGATGATGATAGCTTTACTATCGGACTATTGGAAAAATATACTTATGTTATCAAATTTGCTTCAGTTAGAGTAGATTTAAAAATATTAGAAAGAATATTAACAATTTGTGAAAACAAGTATTCATTAGGAAATAGAGAGGATCAAGTGAAAATTAAAATGATAATTTTAAATTCAATTTTATTTAATGCAATAATTAATCAACAAATCTTTTTATTAGAATATCTTTTATTAAATCATCCACATATCTTTAAAAAGAAAATTGAATCAAAATCAAAAACTACTGATAATAGTAAAAATAATAATAATTTTAGAAATGGAATATTCACACAAAATGAATTACGTGAGTTGGTATTTTTATCTTTAAAAAATTATAATATTAAAATTACCAATTTTCTCTTATCAATCATTACAATCACAAAAATTCAACTCGAAACTCATTCATGTCCACAAACCTATTATCATTTAAAGGATAGATTTAAATAAATTTAAAAAAAGAAAAAAAATTATTTTTTAAAAAAGAAATATTAACAACATCTACGACGATGACTAATATCGGTGTATTTGATTTTGCTTGTTTTTGGTTTGCTATTATTTATTTTTATTTTTTATTTTTTATTTTTTATTTTTTATTTTTTATTTTTTATTTTATGACACTTTTTTAATTATGGAAATCGCTAAGTTCAAAAAAAAAAAAAAAAATAAAAAATATAAAAAAAAAATAAAAAAAAAAAAAAAAAAAAAAAAAAAAAATTAAAAAAAAAAAATTTATTTTTTAATTTTTTTTTTTTTTTTTTTTTTTTTTTTTCTTCAAAACATTACACTTTAACACAATAAATAAAATCTTTATAGTTTAATTTTTTTTTTTATATATTACAAAATTTGTATTTATATATTATATTTATAGTGTTAGTGAATGATTGTACATAGAGAATAAAAATATACAAAACTTTATAAATAAATCATAAAAAGATAAATAAAATAAAAAGAAAGATGGAGGAGAATATTGATAAAAACGAAGATCCACCACCAATAGATTTGGAAAATAAGAAACAACAAACACCTAATGGTGGTGATGTGGATGAAAATAAAGATCAACATCAAAAAGGAGAAACAAAAATAGTTGAAGGTGAAGTAGAGAAACCAAAAGAAAAACGTTTAGCTCTAATTTCAAAAGCGGATCATATCTATATATTAGTTAAAGATTATACATTCTATAAAACAGAGAGAGTTTTATGGTATTTTAAACATTTACTATCATCAGCATCTTCAAATTCAACATCAATAGCATCAAATTGTATTAAAGTAACAGAAAAAGATGAAGGAATAGTTGTTTTATACTGTCTATTGGATGACGGTAAATTATTAGATTTATATAATAATTATAATTCAATATTATCTTCATCATCAATCATTCATCATTGTGGTCCTTATAAAAAACGAATTAATAATAATAATAATAATAACAATAATAATAATAATAATAATGATGGTGATGGTAATGAGGAAAAAGAACAAAAAGATGAAGACGATGAAAATATAATATTTTATGATAAAGAAACAATGAAATTACCATTCGTGTCATTGATACCTAAAACTCAAGTTTCCGTAATATCTTCAACTTATAGATTCGTATTCGCATTGGATATGTCACCAAGTATGTCAACAGTTGATCCAATATCTGGTCGTGTATTAATTGATGAGTTGATTTCTTCATTGGATTCAATATTAATTTCACTTTCATTACCATTCAATTTACCAAATATGAATGATAATTTAACTGTAAGATTTTTATAAATATTTAACCATTAACCTACTATCACCCACCTTTAGCTTACTATAGCCATACTTATTAATAATTTTTATATTTTAGTTTACACCTTTAATTTATATTACAGTTTTAGCACAAGGAGTCATACCAGAACATTTTAAAGTATTAGTTCATGGTGCAATTTTAACGAGAAAGAATGTATTATGTATTATTAGAGATATTAGAGAACAATTAATAATATTAGAGAATGAAATTGCAGAAGCAATTCAACAAAATTTACATATTGAACGTGGTTTATCATCTGATTTTTCTTTAATGTTTCAAAATTGTCAATTGGCATTATCATTATTACCATCTGGTGCATGTCCTCAAATTATTAGTAAGTTTAAAATATTTTTGAAATTTATTAAATTTTTTACAGGAAATACCTAACTTTTTTTATTTTTTAAATAGTTATGACAGATGGTGTTATATCATTAGCAGAAAGTGAATTTAAAATTATAGAGAATTCAATAATGAATTTTAATAGGAATGATATATCATGCTCAATAGTACAGGTTGGAAGTGGTGCACATATTCATTGTGATTTTGGATATTCACCAGATTCAGAGATATTACGTTATTTAGCATTAAATACTGGTGGTACATTTTTTGATCAATCTACTATACCTAAATTTTCATCAAGAGATCAAACAAGGATTTTAGGGTATAATAATAATAGGGGCATTTATTCTATGAATCAAATTACTGGAGATAAAGTTTATCATATTCAAAATTCTTTATTTTTTAAAGAGTTTACACCAAATAAACCAACTTCAATATCAAATTCTTCATCTTCTATAGCATCAAGTTCAATGATTAAACATTCTAGATCAAATAGTGCTACCACTACAATAAACCAACATCAATCTTCATCATCATTTATAATTCAACAACAAGCAACTTATGTACCACATAATTTCTATCCAACAAAATCAACACCACAAGAAAATACAACCATATCTCCAGAGGTTGTAATTAATAACATGGCCAATATTCAACAAATAATGTCTATAGATTATCCATTCCCTTGGATTGGAAAACCACCAACTGTACCACTATTGAAAACCATAGCGAAGGAGTATATAGTTGAAGTGGATATTTTGAAACTATTAGAACTTAGAGCTCGTGAAGGTTTTAATGTTAAATTAGTATCATTTAAAAAGCCAGAGTCAGAATTAGAGGTTAATTTATATTTTCAATTTTTACCAAATATTAAATTGGAATATAGAATCAATTATTTAATTGATGGTGGATCATCAAAAGATTCATCATCATCAGATCAAAAATCATTAAGATCTTCATCCTCCTCTTCTTCTTCAAAGAGTAAAGGTTCATCATCACAACAAACAAAACCAAATGTAAAAGTTACAATTGGTGTAATGGCATACTATGAATTTCTAAAAGAATATACAACAGGTAATAGTGGTCAAAGTGGTAGTTCAACTTCAAAGAAACCACCTTCATCAAGTGTTGTAGGTTTACAACAATTCTTAAATCATATCTATGAAAAGGATAGATTGTTATCATTGATTTATATTCAATGTCAACCATCATCAGTACCACCACCACCAACAAAAGACCCAATTCAAGCATATCAAACCCAAGCATCATCATTCTTGAAACTATTGAATAATTTAGGTCCATACCAGAATTGGGAGAGATGGTTAAAATTAGAGACTATAAACGTAATATTAAAGCCAACAGTTAATTTAAATTCAGATACGTCATCAAGTCAACAACCTCAAGGTGGAGGTGGTCAAATATTTATTAATAGTATACCACAGTATACTATTAGCTTTGATACCTCTAGGAATCTACTATTGAGATATTTTGCAAAATGGTCTGATCATACATTGAATGGTCATTATTTTGTAAAATTTTTACCAACAACTTCTGCACCATCTTTCATATCCCCACCATTGGTTTCAAATGGAAATAGTAATGTCACAACTAGAGATTTATCACAGTATATGCATTTTCCATCGAGTAGTTTTTGTGTAGTTAAAATTCAATGGGAGATGAGTGGGTTTGGTAACATCAATTCTTTCTTCTTTTCAACATCTGAATCTATTAGAGAGAAAACTTTAGCAAACATTAAAGCAGATATTTCAAAGCTATCAATACCAATTAGTAGTTTCACCCAAGAGGAATATCATGATGAAACACCATCACAAAATAGTACAACCAAAAAAAAGAATGGCGATGATGATAAAAATAATAATAATAATAATAATAATGATAATAATATTACAATTTCATATGAGCAATTACAACAACCAAATGTTAATCCAATTTATGCATTAACTAAAGAAATGAAGAGAATTTTAGTAAAATATGAGTTTGAAGCGATTTCATTCCCTTCACCAACCAATAGTAGTCAAACATCACCATCTTCATCACGTCCAACCACACCAACTAGTTCAGCAAAACCAAAACCAATTGGTTCATCATCATCGTCATCATCATTGAAAGATGATAAATCACCAATGACCTCAAATACAAACACATCATCATCTTCAATAGTAAATGGTTGTGGTAATTCAACACCAAGTGGAAATACAACACCAACAACCACAACACCAACAATTACACCATCAACTTCATCAACATCATTATTGTCTCCACCAATAAATTCTGGTGGACATCATTATTCAATGATTTCAAACAGTAATAATATCCACACAAATTCTCATTCATTCCATTTTCATACAGCCATGCCTTATTTAGCACAACCAAATCTAAAACATTTTCTATGGAATCATAGATGGATTTATGATTTGTGTGATTCAAAAACTTGTGAACAAGTAATAGGTTTCATAACACAAGAAAGATTAAGTGAAGGTTTCCAATTAGTAAATTTAAATACCTATTTATTCATCAAAGAAATTCCATTGAAGTCATTAAGTCAACGTGTTTTAGCAACTGTGCAATATTTAGTTTATTTAAGATCACCAAATTTCATTGTTATTGAATTTTGGATGGAACCACAACGTGGTATGTTTTATTCTGATCGTAAAACGACTCAAGATAATAATAATAACAATACAACATCAATTAATAATAATTTTAAACTAAATGAAAAAGATTTGTTTTTTATGTTAAAGAAATGGTTTGAAGAATCAGATGGTGGAATAATTTCAGCGATTTCAAGTTTTAATGATTTATTAGCGGTAACATTATCATCGAATCCAGATAATGAATTGAATCAAGTTATTAATTCACAGGAGAAACCATCACATTTATTATTTAGAGAGTTTGAATTTGCACAACCTGTAGTTTCGAAATTACTAGCAGATAAACCAATTTTCTCCTTAGAATCGATAATATCATTTGCAACTGAAACTCGTAAACTATTTTCAACTGTAAATCTTCCACCATCAACAGTAGCTCATATGATCACACCACAAGATAAACAAAATTCAATAGCTTCAAATATTAGATTATATAATCTCTTATCGGATATTTTAAAAACTTTAAATACTTTAGAGATACCATTAGAGAAGCTATCGTCATCAAAGAATTCATTCATTCATTCTAAATTTAAAGGTGGAAAATGTTTTATTAAAGGTATAAATCAATCTGATTTTATATTCACATTTTTACATCCTCATACTTTAAATGAACCAATTAATTCTAATGGTGGCAGTAGTGGTGGTGATGGTGGTGGTGAAGATAAGTCATTTGTTGTTTCATTCTATGAATGTTCAATTAAAGGATTTATTGATGTTGAACATAGTGATACCACTGTTAGCTTTTTTGAACAAATATTCGATTCAAATTCAACTTGTATGAGTAGTGGTGGTATTTTACCAGGTTGTAATAGAAAATCAAATGCAGTAAATGAACCATTACATAAGTTTTATAGTAGAAAGAAGAGTAGTTATCATGAAACAATTCATCATACAACTCCACAACATCCAAGTACAAGACAATATATTAGAGTGATTAAATCAACATTTGAACGTGCATACATTAAATCATTGTATACAAATCTACGTGATAAAATACCAATTGATGCAAAGGATTTCTTAAATTCAATACCAACATGTAAAGAGTATTTCGTAGATATTGATATAACACAGTTCTTACGTATTCTTCAAAAATCACACCCAAATAATATTACAACTTATTTAAAAGACAGATTCACACCACAGGTTATGACATTGTTCACTCAAATCTCAACCACAGATTATTTCTATTATGATAAACAACCAAAAAAAAAATCAAATAATAATAATAATAATAATGGTTCATCTGAAGAAACAACAGATAATAATCAACAAGATTCTGAAACTGATGATGACGACGATGATGATGATGATGATGATGATGATATCTCATCAAGTAGTAATACAGAAGATGATTCTCCATCATATAAATATTCGCCATCAAGAAATAATATGAACAATAATAATGACGGTTATGAAGAGTATGATAATTTTGAAAATAACGAAAAGAGAATATTGTCCTCAATTTTAGGTGAAATAGGTCAACATTCAATTGATCATAAAAATAGTGCTATTGGAATGTATCCATTACCATTGTTTTTAAAAATGGACTTTGTAGTTTATCATAATAACCCAGATTTCCAATCACCATCATTAGAAGGTGAAGGTCCAGGTGTTGGTCCAACAAGTGAGGTAACATCAGGTTCAACAAATTATAGTTATCAATTTAGATTCACATCTGAATCTTTAGAATCAAACCCAAATCTTTTAGCAGAATTATCACCAGTTAAATCATATATTAGATTTAGATGTATAGTTTTACCACAATTATATTCAAAACCATCATTACCAAATTATCAACAACAACAACAACATCATCATCATCATAATCACTATCATCATAACCATAATCAACAAGGTAATGGACAATATCAACAACAACAGAAACAAAATTATATTTATCAACAACAAAAACAACAAAAACAACAACCATATCAACATATTAGTAATAATGTATTACAACGTAGTGGTAATAATAATCAACCTAAATTTGTTGAATCTATTAAAGCAAATTTACCAAAATACATTTGGGGTGCAATGAAAACTCATAGAAAATCAGTGTTATCAGTGTTATCAGCAGAGATTTTAGATTGTTTAAGAACCATTAGACCAGTTACAAAATATATATTAGACTTAGTGATTTATCATTTAAATCGTCTTAGTAGTTTTAAATCAAAGTATCATCATCTACATACACAATCTATGAATTTAATTTTCGTTGATACTAAAGATGGCTGTTCCCTCTTCCCATCACAATTGGAACAATTTAGTAAAATGAAATTAAAAAGATTTTCAAACGATACTTTTGTTTATTATCAAGATTCAAATAAACTTAAAACTTTGAAATTACAACAACATCAACAACAACCATCAATAATAGCAACTTCACCACAATCAGGTAATACAGTAAATAGCATTAGTGGTAATGATACAAATAGTGGGGCTAATCCTTTAAGTGGTAGCTCATCACAACTTTGGATGTGTGACCTAAAAGGTATTGATAGTAGTGGTAACTCAAATACAAGCTCAAATACAAAGAGTACAATCAATAGTTTAGTAGATGGTGATACTAGTAATTTATTATCAAATAGTGATTCAACAGATACTTTTTCAAAGGACGAAGATTTCATTATTCCATATTGGTTAGTTATGTTTTATAATCCAACTTTAAACAATCTAAAGATTCAATTCTTCTCATCAATTTCAACAAAAGCTTTCATTAAAGAGCATAACTTTTTGCATCATATTCTAGATAGTTCTTCAATTAATCCTTTGTCTCAGAGTATGCCAATTAGTAGTGCTACCACTTTAGATAGTGATCCAAATAATAATCAACAAAATAATAGCCAACAGCATTATCAACAACAACAACTACAACAACAACCATCGTCACTTCATCCAACAAGTCATCAACATTCAAAGAGCGCATTATCATCACCCCAAGTCGAAAGTTTAAAACAACGTAATCTTAGTCAATTGAATTTACCAACTCAATTAAATTCTGGAAATAGTGGTAGTGGTACAAACACTCCAAATAAATCTTCAACAACAACAATAGCAACAACTACTACTATGAATACAAACCTAATATCAACCGATGCAACAACTATAATGGAAGAGAAACAACCACAACCAAATATAATGCATGGTATTGATATTTTAACAACATCAATGGATTCTGTATTTAATAATGGTGGCGTATGTTTACATAAATTCAATCCAAAGGAAGAGCAAGAGCAAATCAAGATATCGATTGCTGAGGTTGTAAAAAGAGTTAATCAATTAATTCTTTTGAATCAATTAGATGATATGAGATCATGTAGTCCTTTATTAATACCACCAGATAATAGCTCAACACCACCGTCATCATCCTCTTCATCAAAGCAACAACAACAACAACAACAACTACAACAACAACAACAACAACTACAACAGTTACAACAACAACAACTACAACAACAGCAGCAGCAACAACAATATTTGTTTAAACAACAACAACAAATAGGTGGTAAACAACCAATTCTATCAAGACAACAACAACAACAACAACAACAATACTTAAAGCAACAGCAACAACTACAACAACAAAAAGTCGATGAAGAATACTTTTATATTGGATTCGATAAAAAAGGTAATAAGGTTAAGAAACCATTACCATTTGTATTTGGTGAATTTACATGTCCATTAGTTCATACAATGTATTTCCCATTACATGAAAGATTACAGGCAACATTGGCAATTCGTGGTTTAAATTTAAATTTACTCCATACATTCTCAATTTCAAATAGAAAGAAAACCTATGTATATCGTGAAATGGGTGGTAGTATATTCTATATGAAACTATCTGAACCTACAACCATCAATGCCATGGATCAATTTAATTCACCACAACAATCACCTTTACAATCACCTGGTACCTCACCACCAAAAGAATCTTATTTAAATCAAGTTATGAGCTTAAAACAAAGATCAACCGTTATATCAACTTCTGTATCACCTTTACAATCTACAACTTATCAATCAACCACCACCACTACTACAACTACTGTTACAACCATTGAAAATAGTCAAAATCAAATTGTACCTCAATTTTTAGTCTTTGAAGTCTTTGGTATCGATTCACCAGGTAACGAAATCACTCAACAATTATTCCAATTGATTGAATCTAGATTATCAGCAATCACATTACAGTATATCAGTAGTATGATCATTCGTAATCCAATGTTAAAATTAAATCCTCAAGATATTGATTTCATTAAACCACCAACCATAAATCCAACAATTGTAACAATTCAAATACCAGATCAACATGGTTTAATCGATCCTTATTTATTTTTAATATTCTTTAAGCAAAATTTACTTCAATATCTTACAATTTTACATTTAGCAACAATTCAATCACCTGCTAATCTCACTACAAATACAAATTTGGCAACTCCTTCAACCTCAACTTCAACAACACCAATTGGTGTGGCAAATGTTACTTCTTCAACCTCTTCAACAATTGAAAATATTAATAGTAGTGTTGGTAGTACTAGTAGTACATTGGAAACTTCAACAACAACATCATTATCATCCTCATCAATTAACCCATTATCTGCTACATCTGAAATTTTACCAATTCCAATTTCACAACCACCACAACAACAACAACCAACCCAGCCAACAACTTCAACATCTTTACAAGCACAATTGCAACATTTTAAAGAGTCATATGAATTGAAAGCAACCGATTTTACATTCCTTTATAACTTTTTATCATCAACAACGGCTCAATCATCGTTATCATCGATTGGTCAAGGTATTTCTTTTATTGTAGTTTCATTGTTAAATCAATTAAACCAAAACATGACATCGATTTCACAAAATCAATGTAAAAAAGATTTATCATCTTTTTCTGCGTCACAAAAATCCGAATTTTATGATGACATTTTAAAGGGTGTTGAAATAGTCTCACAACAAGAGTTTCAACCAGAAGAAGCTACCAATAATTCATCTAGTTCCACTCCGACAGAAGGTAATATTTGGGATAAAAAGATTCAATTAAAACTTTGGTTTAAAGGTACAATTAATAGTCAACTATTAATTGAAAAGTTGGTACAATCGGTGAATCAAACATTATGTCAATATGCATTTGAAAATCTCTTAATTCCAGGTTCAATTTCAACCCAAAATATCAATGATCAATATCTATTACCATCAAAGAAACTTTTCCAACGTGGTAGATCATTACAAGATCCTTCAATTTGTGAAATTAAATTAAATATTCAAAATCTTTCAACTTGGGCAACTGATAGTTTTGTTTCAGAGATTAATGAAATAGTCACTGATGCAAACTATAAACTACCTTCAACAATCTTATATCAATCTGAACCAACTTCAAAAATATTTACAAAATACCATCCAAAACCACGTCAACCACAAAATCAACCACCTCAACAACAAGACTACTACAATTACCAAGATTCAAACAATTTCGATCAACAATTGAATGAAACTATCGATAGTAACAATCAACCATTAATTAATTTATTGAATAAGAACAAATATAGATTATATATATTCTCTGGTAAAAATATTGTATCGGATATTGTTTCAACAACAGATGGTTTAGATTCATTATCAGATAGTGCAGGTGGTGCAACTGGTGATAGTGGTAATGATCCATATAGTAATTTACAAAATGAAGTTTTAAATAATTCATCCGATACTTCGTTGTATACAAATGAAGGTATATTATTTTCACATATTAAAGATGCTCAATTAAATTCAACCATCTTTAGATATTGTAGTTTAATAGCGTTCATTAGCTCTGAACAAATTCTACTACTCACGTATAATTGGAGTCAAACAAAATTGGAATTCTTGCAGGCCAATTTAAACAGAGTTCAAACTTGGTTTATGCTTAGAAGAAATCTTTTGAATAATGTTTTACATCAAAAAATGGGTTTGTTCAATCATGTAACACCATTAAATAATTCACCAATTATAGCATCATTCTTTGCAAGTAATCCAACAACTACAACCTCTACAACTTCAGGTTCATCCTCTTCAACCTCAGGTTCATCTTCAACTAGTGGTAATACAGGTACAGGTAGTGCAGGTAATACAAGTAATACAAGTAATATTGGTAGTTCTGGTATGGGTGGCGTTAGTGGTACAACTTCTTCATCGTCATCATCTTCATCGTCATCGTCATCATCTTCATCATCAGTTAAATATACCTACGATAATGTTGATGTATTAATGTTAAATCAAAAACCACCAAAAAAGATCACAAATACAACCAATACTACAAATGCACCAAACCCAACAAATTCAACAAGTGGTTCAAATGTTAGTGGTGTAAATAGTTCAAATAAACCAACATTGACAGCAATCAATAGTAATAATAAAGATGATCAAACAATTAACCCATCACCAAGACAAAAATCGAATAGCACCGGTAAACAAATAGCAAATTCAAGTTATCAACAATTACCATCATTACCAAACCAATCATCTTCAATATCAACTGGTGGTAGTTCAACAACTCAAAGTCAACAACAAAAGAGAAGAAGTCCACTATCGATACCAGATTTTGAAAATATTTTAAGAGAATATTTCCCATCACCAGCAATTCAATTATATTATGAAACTAAATTACCAAATATAATCGATCCATTAGTTAGATATGTTGGTCAAGTTAAGAGTATTGCAAACTTTGTTGAAAAAACATCGGAAGCTAAAAGAATGTTCGCCCAAGCCCGTTCATTCTTTATTGATACAGATAAAACACCATCATCTCACCAACTAGAAACAATTATGAAAATGTCTAGATTGGTACATTTTAGATGTGTACCATTCCTCTATGAACATTTAATTAATCCAAAAGATGGTAGTAGTGGTGGTATCAATGGTAGTGGTGGTATTAGCGGAAGTGGTGGAATTGGTGTTGGTGGAAGTGGCGAATTATCAACAACCACCCACCAACAATACATTTCACCAACTCTCGTTGGTATTGTTATGGCTCCAAAAGGACCAGTCGATATTTTACCAAAATTAAACTATACATACCAACCAACAATACTACCAAATCAAGATGGTAGTGTTTCACCTTTACCACTATTAAATATAAATAACAATTGGAAATTAAACATGATGGAACAATTCGTTCAAGAATATATTAAATATATGGAAAATGTTTTACATTCAAATAAAATTATAATCTCAAATCCACCTTCTCCAAATACAATAAATCAACAAAACCCACAACAACAAAGTCAACCACAACAATTCAACAATTCAATACAATTAAAAGCATATTTACAACAAAATTTTAAAGGTGGTTCATTATTAATTAAAATTGGTTTTAGAGAATTATCAGTTACTTGTGAATTATTTGCAATTTTATTACCATCAGTTAGACAACAGTCCAATTCAGATTCAAATAATTCTAATGGTGGTAAAGATGGTAATAATAGCAAACCTTTGTCAACATTATTCGCAGAAGAATATGGTATGTTTACTCATCATTTACATTTGAATTCATTTGTTTATGATTTCCATCTTAGAAAATTACAATCATTCTTGGATGGTAATATGAACAAGAGCACAGATCCAGCCAGTGATAAAAATAAATATCCACCACAATACTTTATAGAAATGATGCATTCAATGCCAAAGTATTATCCAAAACCACCTGCACATTCATACTCACATCTTTATGAATCTTCTTACTCTTTGGCTGTACCAATTAAACCAACAGAATTGTTTAGCTACATTTGTAAGAATGCTTCTTCCTATAGTATTAGTAATTTAGATGAGTGCGGTGTTCATCCGGCTTTACAATTTAATATTATTCCAGGTGCAGATATTCATTATTCTCCAAATTCAACACCAATAGATTATCGATGGACTTGTGTTGTATTTTGTTTAAATAATGATGATCAACCTCCATCACCACAACAACAACAACCACAACAACCACAACATCAACAATCTGAAAATATAGATATAAAAGATAATGATAAAGGAACAACTTCGACAACATCAACAACAGCCACAGATAATCATAGTCATATAATTGTTAATGAATCAAATCGTACAATTAAACTACAATATTTTATAGTAAAGACAGCAACCAACACACCATTCCCACGTGTTGATAATATTTACCATACTCATAATAGTCAAAATAATAATGCCTCATTTGGTTCAATATCTTCAATGGCAGGTATTAATAGTCATATGCATTTATCAAGTCATCATCATCATCACTATCATAGTTCAAACTCTTTAACTACCAGAGCAAATTTAACACCAAATTTATCAAGTACCCAATCGCCATTAATACCACAGGATAATATTAATCATCATAGTCATCATTCAAGATCACACAGTCATCATCATTTATCTACAAATAATAATAATAATAATAATAATAATAATAATAATAATAATAATAATAATAATAATAATAATAATAATAATAATAATAATAATAATAATAATAATAATAATAATAATAATAATAATAATAATAATAATAATAATAATAATAATAATAATAATAATAATAATAGTAATAATAATAACAACAATAATAATCAATTACCAACTCAACAGCAACAGCAACAACAACAACAATATCAAAATAAACAACAAAGAAATGATGAAGATATTAATCAATCAAATAGAAATAAACTTACAGATAGTAATGGTGGTATTAGTATTGGTAATTCAAATCCAACATCAACATCATCACCATTTATAAATAGATCAACAATGGAACAATTAGAAAAGAACTATAGAGCAATGTCATGGGCTGAAGAGATAGCAAGACAAAGAATCTATAAATTTGTAATTGGATCAAGTGTAGGTTATCAGCGTGATATGCTTTGGTTGAAACTATTGAATGGTAATCCATATGAACCAGCATTATCACATCAAGAATATAACCATTTTATGAGTTTTATTAAACGTAGATCTTTGAAATCAATGGATGAATCATTGATTGGCTCCATTAATTTCTTCCAATATATGGGCAGTGTTTGGCAAGGTCTAAGTAGTCATTTAGTGAAAACTTGTGGTGATCGTATACGTCAACTTCATAATGATCCAGTTCATCATCTTTTCATTCTTAATCCAAAAGCAAATTGTCTAATGTTAGAACTCATTTGGAATGAAAAAGAAAAAGAAACTGATGCTTTCATTTGTAGACGTGATAATCAAAACATTTCAAAAGAAAGAGAATTGGAATTAGATAATTTTGAATTGGAACATGCTTCGCAATTAATTAATACTTTATCTCATTATTTATGGAAACAAATGTTGGAATCTCTAAAATAATTGTAAAAAAATAAAAAAAGTAAAAATAATAAAAAAAAAATTTTATAAATGCGAAAAATATGTTATTACTATAAAAAAAAAAGTTACGAGACACATCTCAAAAAAAAAAAAAAAAAAAAGCTGAAAATAATAAATTAAAAATTTAACAATTTATTTATATTTCTAAATAAAAAAATAAATTCAAAGAAGTTTTCTTTTTTTTTTCATTAAAAAATCTTTTTTTTTTTTTTTTCTATATTTCAGAAAATAAAAAGAAAAAAATTTTCCCCACAATAAAATTTTGATTATTTAGAATTAATTTTATTTTATTTTATTTTAAATATTAACATAAATAAGTAAAATGGGTAATAATGATAATGATAATAATAATAATAATAATAAAGAAATTGAATTAAAAGAGAAGTTGTTTTGGAAAGTTTTTAGAAATAAATATTTATATAAAGAGATAGTAGGCAATTTTCACTGTTTCGGTATAAATAGATTTAGATATGATGATATTATTCATGTATCGTGGATGTTAGAGAATGGTTATTTAAATTTATTAAAAGATAAAATCGAATCAAAAAAACCATTAGTTTTCACAACTCATTTACCATCAGAAAGACAATCAGAATTAAGCGAATCAACTTTATTTTCAAATTCAAAATATGAAACATTTGAAAAATTATTTCTAAAAATTAAAAATAATAAAAATATGAATACAAAGAAAAACAATGTTTATAGTTTTTATTTCAAATTATTTTCAGAATATTATGAAAGCAATAATCAATTCGATTATTTTAAATTATTATTAATTTCAACAAAATGTGGTAATTTAATTGCAAATAAAATTTTATATCAAAAAGGTTATGAAAATTTAGTTGTTCCTCAAATTGTAAAAAATGAAGATTTTGATAAAAAATTATTTATATCAGTTATGAAATCTAATTCTTTAAAAATGATTAAAAGTTTTTCTTCTTCTTCTTCTTCTTTAACAACAACAACAACAACAACAACAACAACAACATCATCATCACTAGTCAAAGATTATAAAGTTATAGATTACTTTAATTCCCAATTAGATCATTTTAGTCCTAAACATTATAGAGTTCTCATAGATTTAGTAGATATAGACGATATAATAAAGCGTTTAGATTTAAAAGATAAGGATGATTATAATATAATAAAAGAAAAATACTTTCCATTATTTGATCCCTTTTATTCAAATTTTACATTAAATCAATTATTACAATCAATTTTATTTGCAATCAAATTAACAATAATTAATGGTAAAGATATAGTTTATAGTGGTAATGGTAAAGATAATGGTAGTATAATTGATTTTTTAAAATCAATAAAAATAAAATATAATTCACAATTAAAACTATCATTGAGAAAATTAATTAATTTTAAATTTAATAATATTAGTGATGGTGATGAAATTAAATTATTATTAGATATTTATATATTTAAAATTATGAAAAAATCAATACCACCATTTTTATATTATATAAAATACTATAATAATATTAATCTTTATGGTGATGAAGATAATGGAGAAGATGAAAACTTGAAAATTGAAAATAAAAAGTTTTTAAAAGGATTGGTTGATAATAAATATAATTGTATTTTACCAAGTTTCAAAAAAACAGTAACAAGATCAAAATTATTTAGACAATCACTTAAGCATGGTAATTATAATTTATTACTTTATTCAGATTTAAATCAAATTAATCAAGAAACCTATAAAGAATGTGTTTATGGTTTATATGAAAGAAAAGGAAAAATACCAAAATTATTATTTAAACATTGTAGAGATAATAGAGAAAAACAATTTCAATTCTTAAAGATAATGTCTAAAAATTTACTTAAAATTCATCCAATTACAATGATTTGTTTATTAATTGAAATTGAAGATGTTGAATTGATAGAATTTTATATTAATTCCGTTGAATCAATAGATCAATTTTTATTAGATATCAATCCAACTCCAATTATTTCAATAGCACATTCAATTGATACTATTAAAATGTTAGATTATTCTTTTAATAAATTTAATAATCATTTTAATAAGTCATCAATATCTTGTTGGTATGAATATGGTCGTATCGATTTAATAAAGAGATATATAGAATTACAAAAACAATCAACTAATAATTATAATAATTATAATAATAATAATAATAATAATAATAATAATAATAATAATAATAATAATAATAATAATAATAATAATAATAATAATAATAATAATAATAATAATAATAATAATAATAATAATAATAATAATAATATTAATAATAATAATAATAATAATACTATATTATTACCATTTGATAAAGAATTCTTAAATATTAATAAAAAGGTTTCGTTCAATGGTAAATTATTAGAAACAATGTGTTGGTTAATTAAAAATCAAAATAACCTTTCATTTAGTGGAAATGGATCACTATTAAAAGATGAAAAATCTGTAAATGAATGTATAACTTTATGTAGAGATAAAAATCAATATTTAAATGAATTAAAGTTTATTTTATCGAAAACAAATTTAATATTATTTGGTAGTGGTAGAAGTAGTAGTAGTGGTAAAATTATTGATATCAATGTTATTGAAAGTAAAAAAAGAGTTAATGAAAGTGGTTGTCTTTCATTAAATACAGAGTTTGTTAATTGGGTTTATCATTCTTCGTCTCCAACATTTATTGAATTAAATAAATTTCAAATTACAGAAATTGATTTATTTTATCAAACTGGTGAATTTAATAAATTAATAGATTTTTTAATTTTATTTGAAGAAGATCAAAAATCAAATAAAAAATTCTTTTCAAGTAAAATATGTAAACAACTATTATTCGAAATTGGTAGATTAGGTAATGTTTCAGGTTTTCAAAAATTATTTAATTATTTACCAGATTCAATTGATTCGATTAAAGAGGTTTTATCAATTACCGCTCAATATGGTAGAATAAATTTATTTCAACACCTAACAAAAATGAGAGATCAAGGTTTTGAAATCACTGATAAAATTTTAAACTTTGATTCCCGTTTTAAATGTGGTTTAATTAATGTATCAATTTCTAATGGAAATTATTATCTTTTAAATTACTATACTCATCATCTATCATTTACTAAAACAATTATTCGATCAGAAATTTTAAAATCTTCAAATAATAATGAAAATAATACACTTAGTTCGCCTAAATATAATTTAAAATTACTTGATTATGTACCTCCAAAATAAAAATAAATAAAAAAAATATAAAATAAAAATAAAAAATAAAAATTTAAAAAAAAAATAAAAAAAATCACAACTCCTTTTTTTTTTTTTTTTTTTTTGGCGCTTATTTTTAAATTTTTAGTTGAGGCTTTTTTTTTTTTTTTTTTTTTATTAATTTTTATTATTTTTTTATTGAAGAAATAAAAATTAAATAATCAATAATAGAAAAAAATATGAAAAAAATAAAAAATAAAAATGATAAAATTATAACATCAAAAATTTCTAAAGACAAAATAATGGTGGTGTGTGATGATGATGATGATGATGATGATGATAATAAAAATAATAATAATAATAATAGTGATGACAATTATATAAATAATTTAAAAGAAAAATATGAATTTAATATATTTACATTAAAAGAAACATATAAAAAACAAATTAATATTTTAATTGAAATGAATACAAAAACTATTGAAAAGATTGAAATTGAACATCAAAACCAAATAAAAAAACTTGAAGCAAATTATATAAAGTCAATATCAACATTAAAAGAACAATATTATTCAATGATTAAAAACAATAAAATTCTAATTGAAGAGATTGATTTACTAAATTTGGATTTAAAACAATCTAATCAAGATATCAATAAAGTCATTCTAAAGAATAATATCCTTAAAAATCAAATTTTAAATTTAGAGAAATATATTAAAGAAATTAATAATTCAAAATCATTATTAGAATCAATCATTTCAGATTCAAAAAATGATAATATTAAATTAAAAGAACAAATTTCAAATTTGGTAACTTTAGCAAATTTAAATGATAAAAATAATAATAATAATTTAAATGAAATAACTAAAAATAATAAAAATAGTAAAAATAGTAAAATTAATAAATGTAATAATATCAATGATGATAGTAGTAATTTAAGTTTTTTAAATAATACTTTAATCAATGGATTAAATAATATTAATAGTAATTTACAAAGATTAGAATCATCAAGAGAATGGGAGATGGAATCTGAAAAAGAGAAATTAAAACTTGAAAAATCAAGAATTAGGTTAGAACTTAAAAAATTATTAAAAAAGGAAGAGGATAAAAAATCACAAAATGAAGAGATAGCTGAAGAAGAAATAACAAAAAGAAAGAAATATGACCATAAAAATAGTGCAACAACAACTTATCAACAACAACAATACCAACTACAACAAATTTTAGAAAAAGATAATAAACAAACTCTAGAATTAAGGCTACAGCAAAAACAACACCAACAATTTGAAATCCAAGAAATAGATGCCAATAATAATAATAATAATAATATTAATACTAATGATGATTTTGACGATGATGAATTAATGTCTGCATCTGCATTCAATAAACTTAATGAAAAAAAGAAATCGAAAAAACAAAACCAAAAGAAGGAAGAAGAAACTATTGAGAAAGAGAAAGAAGATTCAACAAAATCTAGATCAAAGAAAAAAACAACAACAACATTAACAAAAACAATTAAAAATGAAATGGAAAACTTTATCATAATAGAGGATGAAATTGATAGTGATAAAGAAAAAAAAGTTTCTAATAAAAAAAGAACCTCAAGAAAATCAATTGAAGAATTAAGTGAAAAACCAAAGAAAAAAACAAAGTGTTCAAAAAAAGAATAAAAATAATACATATTGTTATTCACCATTAAGAAAATTGAGAATATTCATCAACTTCCTTTGAAGGAACCTCTTTGACAAAAAAAGTAAGCAGATAACTCTTAAATATTTTTTAGGTATAGCAGAGGCACTACTTTTTTTTTCATATTTTTTCAGACCAACCATAGAAATAAAAAAAATAAAAAAAAGAAAAAAATTGTATTAAAGTAATTTGTTAAATGCTTTTTTTTATTTTTTTTTTATTTGGTTTTATTTATATCAATGGCTCAGATTTAAAATAATGAAATTTCCAATAAAAACTTTTTTTATTTTTTTTAATAATCTATCCACAAAATTGGAAGATGAAAAAAAGATTTTGTTTTTTTTTAAAAATTTTTTTATTTAATTTTTTTTTTTATAATAAGATTTTTTTTTTTTTTTTTTTTGATCTTCATTATAAAAATAAAAAAGAAAAACAAAAATGATTTTTTTATTAATAGTTTTAATAATTTCAATTTATTTAATTTGTGATTATTATATTAAGAATTATTGGTATAAAGACATACAAGGACCAAGATCAATACCAATATTGGGTAGTTTATTACATATTAAAGATGATGCTCATTTAGTATTCCAAAGAGATAGTAAAATTTATAATGATGGTAAATTAGCAAAATATTGGTTTTGTGATGTAATAACAATTGCTTTATTCGATGCAGATTTAACTAGAGAGGTTTTCATAAAGAATCATGAATATGTTAATTCAAGAGTTAAATCACCAACTCTCAATTTAATTGGTAATAGATTCCGAGGTATTGTTACTGCCGATGAAAATTATTGGCAATTTCATCGTGATATTTTAATGAAATCCTTCACTGGTCGTAAAATTAAAACTTTAACAAATTCAATTGAAAAAGAAACAATTGAAATTATTTCATTTATGAAATTTATTTCAAAATCTGGTCAATTAGTATGTATTTAAAAAAAAAAAAAAAAAAAAAAAAAAAAAAAAATTTATTTGTTTCTTATTTTTATTAATAAAAAAAAAAAAAAAAAAAAAATTAACTTAGTTTTCAACAAGATCAAATTTTATGAATTTTAATTCAAATATTATTTTTGATTATGTATTTTCAAGACGTATTGAAAATATTTATGAGGGTGCAAATGAAGAACAATTAAAAGTTTTAAAAGCAATTAGAGATTTATTTGAATTTCTAGCATTGTTTGAAATTCAAAATTATACAAAAATTTTACAACCATTTTATTTCATTTATTCAAAAATATTTGGTCATCCATCAGATCCATTGAAAAAAATAATTTATAAATATTATAAAGAACATTGTGAAACCATTGATATTGATAATCCAAGAGATGTTTTAGATTCAATCATTTCAGAATATAGAAAAGTAAATGGAAAAGAAGAAGAAAGTTCAGTTATACCAATTACAAATGAATTAATATTAGCAGCTGTTGAAACTAATAGTACAACAATGGAATGGTTTACATTAGAATTATGTAATCGTCAAGAATATCAAGTGAAATTATATAATGAATTATCAAAAGTTTTAAAACAATCACCAAATGAAAGTAATTTAATTAATTTATCACATAGGCCATTAACACCATTATTCAACGCAACATTAAAGGAAGTATTAAGATTATATCCACCAGTACCATTTGGTGTATCACGTTTAACTATTAAAGAATTTAAAATTGATAATGGTAGATTTACAATTCCAAAAGGTTCTCAAATCATTCAATCACTTTATTCAATGTTTAGAGATGAAAAACATTGGTCATCACCAAACGAATTTAAACCAGAAAGACATATTAACAATAATGAATCTCAATCAAACAATTGGTTCCCATATAGTATAGGTGTTAGAAATTGTGTTGGTATGGGTTTCTCACAAGATGAATTATATATCTTATTAGCAAATTTGGTTTTAAATTTCCAAATTTTACCTCCTTTTGAAAACTCTAAAATTAATGATACCCCAATTTTTGGTTTTTCATTTAGACCAAATGAATTTAAAGTTAATTTAAAATTAAGACAATAAGGATAATAATAAAATAAATAAAAAATAAAAACCACTATTTTTTTTTTTTTTCTTACTTTTTTTTTAATTTTTATTTATTTTAATTTATCTTATTTTTTTTATCTTTTTTTTTTCTTACCGTTAAGGAGAACATAAGTTCAGTTGTCTAAATTTTTTTAATATAAAAAAAGGGAAAAAAAAAATTTTAGAACGAGAATTTTTTTTTTTTTTTTTTTTTTTTTTTTTAAAAGATTAGAGTTTCAAATTTTTTAAAAATTTACCTTTCCACTAAACATTGGGCCAAAGATGACTTGAATTTTACCAGCTACTTGAGTTACAATCATCTTTTGGTGAAAAAAAAAAAAGAAAACAAAGAAAAAATTATCAAAATAAATTTATAATTATTTGATTGTATTTTTTTGGGTTATGATAGGGGACCAAAATCGGCTCAACATGCTGTTAGTGCATCTTTAAATAATTTTTTTTTGGTTTAATTAGTTTAAAAAAGAACTAATGTTAAAAATTCTTTATTTATAAATATATTTTTTTTAAAAAAAAAATAAATAAATAAAATAAAAATAGATAATAACTAACTAAAAAGAAAAAAAATTAATATTTTATAAAAAAAATAAAGAAAAAAGAAAAAAAATTTGTAATTTATTAAAAATATATATCATATAAATTTCACCATTTAAAAAATAAAAAAAAATAAATAAAGGAATATTACCTTTTTATTTTAATATTTAAAAAAAAAAAAATAAAAATAAAAAAAAAAATTCTTATTAGTCTATTTATAATGAATGCTTTCTTTATTTCATTTACTTTGAAATACTGAATTTTTTATTAAATTTTATTTAATTTTCTGTGTGGTGTGTGTTTGTGAAAAAAAAAAAGTGAAATGAAATAAAATCTTTTTTTTTTTTATGTGAAAAAAAATACATTTTTTATTTTTTTTATTTTTTTTTGTATTACTCTCTCTATAAATATATAACAATGAAAGAAATGGAGCATAAACATGAAAAATTAAAAAAAATTTCAAAAAAAAAAGTTACAAGATTCGAAAACTCTTATTTGCAAGATACAATAATAATATTAATCATAAGAAATATAATTGATTATTTATTATCAAATAAAATAAAAAATAACCTCAATATTTTTTCAATAAAAAAATTATTTTTATATAACAATGAAATTTTAACCTACTCATTAGTTTCAAATAAATGGTATAATATAATATCAACTATAATAACCAATAACATTATTGAAAATAAGTCAATTGGGGATTGGTTATTGAATCCAGAAATAACATATTTTAATCATGAAAACAATCAAAACTATAACCTAAAATCTTCTTCAATTATTTATAATGATTACAAATTTGGGTTTATTAATAATCTATCAAATTACTATTCACCATTTTGTGATATTGAACCACCAAATGAAATTAAATTAGAAATTGGGAAAGAGAAATCATTAATTAAAATTCAACCAAATAACATTAAAAAAGTTCTAAATGGTGAAGACCATTCATTATTAATATTAAATGGATTTGCGGATTATAAAAAAATTAAAAATAATAATAATAATAATAATAACTATGAAAAAATTATAATTAATATATCAAATTCTGTTTTACCTGATAATGAAGAAATTATAAAATTTTTATCAAATTCAAACTCAAAATTAAATTTAAATAATGAAAACGTTCAAGTTAATATAAATAAAATTTTTATTGATGAAGAAAACCAAGTTTTTTCAAAAATTCAAGAATCAGTTGCATTAAAAAATAAAATGAATGTTAATAACTTAACAATTGTAGGATGTAGAGAGTATGACTACGATGATGATGATGATGAAGAAAGCAGTGAACTTTATGAAAGTGAATTCAATGATTTAAAGAAATTATTACTTTATTTAAGTCCAAAACATTTAAAATACTCTCCAAATAGTTGTTATCCAGGATCTGAAAGATTTTATCATTGTGATTATTCTTGTTTGTTTAATCCAGAATTTAATGGTTCAATCATTTCAATTTCAATTGATTATTCTGATTTTGTTGAACCAATTAATTTATTAAGAATAAATGAATTAAAAAATTTAAAATCAATCTCATTACCATTTTTATTTCATGAAACTTTTAAAATAGAAAATTTTAATCAAGAATTAAAAAATTCGAGTGACCAAGAAGAAAATGACAATAGTAATAGTGATAGCAATAATAGTAGTAGTAGCAGTAGTAGTAGTAGTAGTAATAGTAGTTATGGTAGTAGCTCAAGTGAAGAAAATCAAATAAATAATTCATCAAGTTATTATGGTCGTAAAAGTTTATATAAAACAATTAAACATAAAGATTCAATTAAACAGGATTGGATTGATATGATTAATTCTATTGCAACCACAAAATCATTAAAATCAATAACGTTGAAAAATTATTGTAAACTATTTGATACTGCAAAAAATACAAATTTAAAAGAAGTGGAATTAATTTCAAGTGGAATTCAAACCATAATAAAATCATTACCAAATTTACACTGTTTAAAATTAATAGATATTGATCCACATATTAATCCATCAATTGTTTTCTCATCACTATTCAGTTCAACAAAAGATTGTAAAAACAACGATAATAATTCCATAAATACATTAATTATAAAATCATCATTTTTACCAATTTCTAAAACAATAATAAATTTTTTACTAAGAGAATTATTAATATTGCCAAAAAAATCAACAAATGAAAATCCAGTTAGAAATTTAAAATTAATTAAAAAACCAATTGATCAAACAACTTCACAACTAATAATTGATAATATTCAATACCTTGAAAAGAACAATTTAATTTTAAATTTATACTCTTTAGAATTTGTTATTGATATTATAAATATAAATCAATTAATAGAATTATTAAAGTCACCAACTCTTCAATTAATTAAAGAATTTAATTTTATTTATATGAATAATAAAGATGAAAATTTTGTAAATCTTTTATCATCAATAAAATCAAATTCAATTAATGATAAAGTAATTAATTTCATAAAATTATAAATATAATAATAAATTAAAAAAAAAATAATAAATAAACCTTTTTGATTTTATTTCATTTTCTTTTTTTTTTTTTTTTTTGTTATTTATTTATTATAACTTTCTTTCCCAAGAATCGAATATCTCATTATCAACGTTAATTGTTTCGATATTTATTGTTGAATTATGAGTATTTACTATTGAATGAATGACATGTTGAATACGACCATAAACCTCTAAATAATCATAATCTCTTAATTTCATTGTAGTCTCTACACCCCAAGATCCATCACCAATATATAAAGTCTAAGTTTTTTTTTTTTTTTTTTTAATTAAAAAAAATTAATAAACAAATTTAGAAAATGAAAAAAAGAAAAGAAAAAAGAAAAAAAAGAAAAAAAAAAAAACTTACACCATTTGGATGTTCAACACCATTAACTAATTGTTTTGAACGTTTATAAAGATGATAATGATTTTCATAACCAACTGTTAAATTATATTTATCGAAAACTGGACCCCAAAATTCTTTTGCCAAGAATGATATTTCAACATCCATTGAAATTTTAGTACATGGATAGAGGGCAATATGATAAAGAGCAAATTTAAAAGTTTTATTACTATTATCGCTTAGTACTTGTTCCATCCAAGATACTTGATCAGGAATTTGATCAACTACCCAACTATCCATAACGATGATAATAGTTTCATTTCCAATTGTATGAGAATGTTGTAATGGTCTATCATTTGGATCAATATTTTGTAGACCTAATTGGAATGGTAAATAACGTGTATAGAATTGAACACTACCTCTTGAAGATTTCCAACCTGCAGCTTCATGATTACCAATGGTTGTAATGATTGGTAATGAGAAACCAGTTGGTGTAATAAATGTTTTATCCCAACGACTGAACCATTCATCCCAACAACGATAACAACTATCGAATCCACTATCATATGCAACATCACCACCTAACATTACAAACAATGGTTCCACTAGAGCTGCATTAATAGATAAATCTTCACCTGTACCTGTCATACCCATATCACCACCAGTAATGAAATTATATTGGGTTCCATCTGATGGTGCAGTTCTAAATTTACGTTCTGGATAAAATATTAATTTACCATTAGATGTTTCAATTGCAACGACAATATAATAAATTGTTGATGGTGTTAAATTTGTAATATCAGCCCAACTAACATATCTTTGTTCCTCTTGTTTAATATTTTCCATTTCAAAATATGTACCATTAACACCTAAACTATAAGGATTATTAAATTTATTTACATCAATAACTAAACTACCATTAAAATATTCACTATGACTAACTGTATCATAATATACATATGCACCAATTGGTTCATCATTTGAATGCCATCCTACTATAATTGAATTTGATAAATTCTCTGGTACTGTTAATATAAAATTACAAATTTCTCCACTTGGACAACTATCACCAAGTGATTTTCTTGAATATCTACTTGATACTCTCTTTTAATTAATATAAAAAATAAGAAAAAAAATAAGTTACCGATCTTTTTTTTCCATTTTTGATTTACCTTTTTAAAATAATAAAAATAATAATAATAATAATAATAATAATAATAATAATAATAATAATAATAATAATAATAATAATAATAATAATAATAATAATAATAATAATAATAATAATAATAATAATAATAATAATAATAATAATAATAATAATTAAAATAATAATAATAAACTTACAAATGGATGAATACCAATACATAAATCATACATCATAAAACTTGAAATAAAAGAGCCAATTACAAAAGCAAAGAAAACTAAAAGTGTATTTCTTTTACCAAATTTAACTAAACCATTAATTAAAGAACGGAAATAGTTATCGAGTTTACCTTTAAATTTTAAATCATTTTTATAATCTGGTGAACGTTTCATTATATTCATAAAACCAGATTGTAAAATTATTACCATTAATACCCATGCTAATGCCCAATGAATTTGATTGAATGCTGATGCCATTAAAACTAATAATGGTGTACCAACCCAAAACACTTCCCATGCTAAATAGCCACCATATCTTGCGCCATCTTTTTTTGATAATCCTCTTTTTGTATATTTAATGAGTCCATATAAAAAGAATCCAATCATAACTACTAATATTATAGCTAAACATATTCCTAATGAACCTAAAAAAAATAAATGTCGAAATGAAATGTCATTAAATGTTCCTGACATTTTCGATCTTTTTTTTTCTTTTTATTCTTATTTTTTTAATTCTTTCTTTTTTTTTTAATTCTTCTTTAATTATTTTACTTTATTTCTTCTTTTTTTTTTTTTTTTTTTTTTTTACTAATAATATTTGTTTTTTAAAAAAAGTTAATTGAATAAATAAAATGTTTTTTTTATTTCTATTGGTAAACACATAATTTTTTTTAAACACAAAATAATAAAACAAAAAATATAATAAATTAAATATTGTTAAAGAAAACCCACACTTAATCGTTTAGATTGTATTGTTTTTTTTTATTTTTATTTTTATTTTTATTTTTTTCTATTTTATATAGTTGATATTACAAGAAATTAATGTTACACGATAATGCACACACACTTACATCTGAAAAGAAAAAGAAAAAAGGAAAAAAAAAAAAAAAAAAAATTTTTTAATCAAACCATTGCAAAACTAAAAAAATTAAAAAAAAAAATAAAAAATAAAAAAAAAATATTAAAAATATTTAAATGAATAACCCAAAAAAACTAGATATTAATTTTGTTGATTGGAAAATTTTATTTTAGTTCGCACCTTGCACACGTTTCTGATAGTATCTCGAAAATTAAAAAAAAAAATGGAAAAAAAAATAAAAATAAATAAATAAAAAAAAAAAATGTTCGTTTTTTGAAAATATCATAATAAAAATTAAAAAAAAAAAAAAAAAAAAAAAAACTTATCATTCACACATCCATTTATTTTATTAAAATCAATAATTATTAGTCATCATAATCTTCATCACTGTTATCATCTTCATCTTCACCTTCATCCTCTTCATGATTATTATTATTGTTAGTATTATTATTATTAATTGATGTAGAAGTTGTTGTAATACTATTATTATTTTTAAAATTACTATTATTATTAATTATTGGCATTTGTGGCATTATATTACCATTTGTAATGATACCAGCTTCATCACAAAGTGTTGGAACTTTTCTTCTACGAGTGTTAATGAACCAATTAGAGATTTGATTAGGAGTTAAACCAGTTTGTCTTTGAAGTTGTTCTTTCTCATCATTTGTTGGATAAGGATGAGCTATATGATTTTTAATCCAATTCTCTAGAATATCTTTAGATTCTTTTGATAGTTTTGCACCTTTTTTAGGTCTGGCTTTAATTGTTGCACCACTATCTTTTGCAGGAATCAATGAATAACCATTTATAATTCTAATGTAATTATTATAGAAATTATCGATTGATTGAAAATGAAATTTTGAAAGCTCAGTTATTTCGTTCAAAACTTCACAATGTAATTGAATGTATTCAAACATATCAGTACTTATTTGATTAATTGAACCAAAATGATTCTTGAATAGCTGTTTAAATACTAAATATCCATTCTCTTTATTAAATTGATTTTCAATTTTAAAATGATTCTCATCTACAATAATATTCTTTATAATAGAATTATACCAATGTAATATTAAATCTTCACTTTCAACAATTACTGATTCTTCAAATTTATTTGAATAAAAACCATTGTTTTTATTATTATTATTAATATTATTATTATTATTATTATTATTATTATTATTATTATTATTATTATTATTATTATTATTATTATTATTATTATTAATATTATTATTATTATTATTATTATTATTATTATTATTATTATTATTATTATTATTATTATTATTATTATTATTATTATTATTATTATTATTAATGTCTTCATTATTTTCATTTACATTAAGGTTTGGTTGAGCTGGTGGAATTTGTGGAGAAAATGATTGAGGAGATTGTGGTGAGAAGTGTTGTTGATAACTTTGTGGAGATGATATTAAAATTGGTGAATTTTGTTTCTGTAGTTGTAATTGATCATATTGTTGAGGATTATGATGTTGTTGTAGTTTTTGTCGTTGTTGAATTGATTTTGATTTTTGTTTAATTTTAGATTTCTTTTTATTAGAAATGTTGTTAGTATTATTGAAATTTTTTATTTCATTACCTATATTATTGTTATTATTTGAAAATGGAGGTACCATCGAAAACAATGTCTGGTTTATATATTTATTGATAATATTACTACTATTAATATTATTATCAATTGGAAGAAAAGGATTATTTAAACTTTGTTGGGGATTAACATTAGATTGAAAATGATCAATACAACCAATATTGCTATTATTATTATTATTATTATTATTATTATTATTATTATTATTATTATTATTATTATTATTATTATTATTATTATTATTACCTATGTAATTTTGACCATTAAATAAAATGAAAGGAGATGGCACTGGATCTGTTAGAGAAAAATCATTATTAATAAAATTTGAATTGAATTGAAATTGTTGATTATTACTATTATTATTGTTGTTGGTATCAATATTTAAACTATTTAAATTGTTAATCATTGGTACACTAGATAATTGAGAGTTTGAATAATTTTGAAAATTGGTTTGAATTTGAAAATTAGAATCATGATTTATGATACTGTTTGATGATTGTAATGTTTGGGGGAGAAAATGATTGAAAATATTGTTAATTTGTTGTTGAATTGGTTGAGGCTCACTGGTTTGGGGTTGGGATTGTGGAGGTGGAGACTGTGATGATAATGAAATGGAATCATTGTTAACTTGAATTGGTGATTTTGGTTCATTTTTATATAAATCAATTGGTTGTTGTAATTGGTTATTATTATTATTATTATTATTATTATTATTATTATTATTATTATTATTATTATTATTATTATTATTATTATTATTATTATTATTATTATTATTATTATTATTATTATTATTATTATTATTATTATTATTATTATTATTATTATTATTATTATTATTATTATTATTATTATTATTATTATTACTATTATTATTATTATAATTGTTGTTGTTGTTGGAATTATTATCAATATTAATATTGTTCTTGGAATTATTTATTGTTTCTGTTATTTTTAAAATGTTTTCCTCTTGAGTATTCATTTTTAATTATTTAAAAAAAATATATTTTTGTGGAATAAAAAACAAAAAATATAATATAAATTAAAAATGATTTCTCTGAAAAACAAAAAACAAAAATAAAAGTTAAACTAATAAATTGCACATAAAAAAAAAGAGAAAGTAAAAAAAAAAAAGAAAGAGGGAAAGTGGAAAATAAAAAAAGAAAGAAAGGAAGGAAAAAAAAAGAAAGAAAGAAAAGAAAAAAAAAGAAAAAAAAAAAAAAAAGAAAAAAGAATAATTTATTATAGGAAAATAATTGTTTGAGAGGAAAAATAAAAAATAAAAAATAAAAAAAATATAAAAAAAATTTCAATTTGAATAAATGTGTATTATTTTAATGATCTTTTTAGAAACATCAATCACCCCATCAACCACACATTTACACTCACTCTTTTACCGGCAATAAAACTCAAAATAATAAACACAAATCTTTTTTTTTATTTTAAAAAATGAAATATGTTCTGGGCGAATCTATAATAGACAATTCAATATAAATTTATATCAAATTAATAAAAAAAACTAAAATTGGGATAGGGGGTATTATATAATAATTTTAAAATAAATAAAAAATAATAAATGAAACACATTTTCAGTTAATTGAAAATATTTTTTATATGTTTCAAAATAAACATATATTTTTTAATAATTTTTTTTTTTTTTTTACGTTCTTATACACTTGCCTTTCTAAATAAATAAAAAACCAAAGTTATCATTATTTTTTTTATATATATTTCTTTTTTTTTTTATTTTTTTTTATTTTTAACTTTTTATTTTTTTTTAACAAAAACTTGAGAAATTTAATAAATAAAATTTTAATCTAATTTAAGTTCGAATTTCTCCCAATGTACACCATTTTTATCAACGACAACAATATCTGCAAAATCACCAGTGTAAATATCTCTTTCACCAGCTGATGTAATTGAATCCTTTACAAATGAAACAACTTGTTCACAAGATACATCTTTATTTCCTTCAACAATTTGTTGATTAAATTTAGCAACCTTTTTTTAAAAAAAAAAAAAATTAATAAACAAATAAATATAAGTATAAACTATGAGATTAATTGTTTAATACTTACTTGATTATCGAGTAATGGGATAACCAATTGATTACCAGAACCTTGAGAAGAGTATTTAACTCTTTCGTGACTACCAACTGCATCATAAGTCCAAATCCAACCTTCACCTTGCTCATCAACACCAGCAACTAAATTGAAGGTATAATATGGGAAAAATCTTTTATAGTACAATGTATTTGATAAGAATTGAGCGATTGCTGGTGTACTCATTGGTTTACCATGCTCTTTTTCAAATGATTCTAACATTGATTTTAAACGTTTTTGTAATGCAATTGTATCTGCTTGCATACCTGATGTTGCTAAAACACATTTTTTTGTTCTAAAATTAAATAATAGTAATTTCATCATCATAGTCATCATCAACCATTATTAATCATGCATCATTATTTTTTATGTTTTAATTTGAAAGTTAATAATTAGTTTTTTTTTAAAAAAAAAATGAAAAAATTAAAGTAAAAATATTAACATACAATTGGAAGACCTTTGTATATTTTCTAGTTTGAATACCATAACCACCGTCAGACATACGTGTATCACCAGCGATAACACAGTAATCTTTACCTGCAACTGCCATAACTGTACTATAATTATTTCATTGTATAGGAGAGAATGTAAAAAAAAACCAATAATTAGTAACTCTATTGTTTTTATTAATGTTCGTCATTATCTTTTTTTTTTTTGTGAACATAGGCTATGTTTTTAATATTTACCCTCCATTATCTACATATGCCTCAAATCTACCATGGCTGATTGGTTGTTGTTTATCTTTTTCTGGTAATGCACTTAATTTTAATGTCTCCATGTTTAAAATTTACTATATACAATATAATGATAAAATAGGAAAGAAAAAAAGAAATAAAAATTGTAATATATACACAAAATAAAAAAAACAAAATTAAATTGATGAAAAAAAAAAAAAAAAAAAAAATTAAAAAAAATGAAAATGTGTGAAGCTCAAAAAAAAAATTAAAAAAATTAAATTAAAAAAAAAATTAAAAAAAATAAAAATTAAAAAAAATAAAAATTAAAAAATATTAATAATTTCCAAAATCACTCTCAACATCAACAATATTTTAGTGAAATTAAAATAAAAATAAAAATAAAAATAAAAAAATTAAAAATGAATTAATTTTTTTATTTACATATAATTAGAAATCTCAAAAGAATAGTTAATTTAACATAAATTATTAATTCCATTTTCATATATTTTTTTCTTTTTCAATTTATTTCTTTTTTCTAGCTCCATGTCCCAATAAAACAATAGATCATACTGAATTTGTTAATACTAAATATAGTAATTTGGTTTAATATGTAATGTGATTGATAATTGACAATATGTCAATAATTTAAAAAAGAGTATGGTCCCCTTTTTAGTTGGTTGTGTATTGTGTAGGGAATGAAACAATTCTCAAAGAGCAAAAAAAAAAAAAAAATTAAAAAAAAAAACAAAAAAAAGGAAAAATATATTTATAAATATCAAAAATACAAAATAAAATAAAATAAATGAAAAAAAAAAAAAAAAAAAAGGATACAACCGATCACAGATAAAACATTTAAAAAAAAAAAAAAAAAAAATTTTTGATATTTTTTTTCAAAATTAAAAAAAAATTAAAAAAAAATAAAAAAAATAAAACTTTTTTTTTTTTTGCCCACACACAAAAAAATTAAAAATTTTTTAAAAAACAAATACAATAAAGGTTTATAAATCTTCCAAAAAAAGTAATAACTAATTGGTTTTTTTTTTTTTTTTTTTCCGTGACTCTTTTTTTTTTTTTTTTTTGTATCTATTTATTTTTTTTTTATTTATTATTATAAATAAAAGTCATTGTTCGAGCAAAACAAAGTATTTTAATAAATTAAATATTCATACCACATACAACTATATTTATAAACATTATATACATATATATATTCAACCTGTAATATTAGAATCATAAACAACAACAAAAACAAAAATCAATAATAATAAATAAAATGACACATAATGGGTTAAAAGAATCTAGAGATGGAAAAGTACATATAAAAATTTTTATTATTCCTATATATATTAGCACTC
>CM069770.1:2232500-2395000 GCA_036169595.1 Dictyostelium firmibasis
ACTTTAAAAAAAAAAAATAAAAAAAATATTAAATTAATTTACATAATTTTTTTCATTTACAAATTTGGATCGACTTCCCTATTTTAATTTATTTATTGAATTTTCTTATGTCTATACAGAAAACAGTGGTTTTTATTTTTCTTCTCAAATTGTCACTAAAAAATTAAACAAAACAAAAAAAAAATAAAACAACAACCCAACACAATTTTTCTCAAACAAAAAGGGGTAAAAGGGATCGTGTAAGTGTATTTTCTTTTGAAATTAAAAAAAATTTGTAAAAAAAGGATAAATAAAAATTATAAAAAAAAAAAAAAAAAATGGAAAGCAACCAAAAAAAACTGAAAATACCTTTTAAATTTTAAATGAGTATAATTGAAAGAAAAAAAACAGAGGAAAACAATTTTCATAAAGTTCAATTTGGAGAAAATATAAAATTTTTTTTAAAATTATAAAATATTTATTATTATTATAAAAGTTTAATTTTTATTTTATAAAAGATCAAATTTTTATTTTTATTATAAAAGTGAATTTTTTTATTTTTTTAATTTATTTTTTCCTGTTTAGAATTGGAGTACTCCAATAAATAGCATGCTATATTTCTGGGGAAGGATTCTTTTGTTTTTTGAATATATAAAATAGTAAAAAAATATAATATAAGTTTTTTAGTAAAAATAGACTAGTTTTTAAAAAATGTATTAAAATTGATTTATATGGAAATCAATATTTAATATTATTAAAAAGATTTTTTGTACAATATTTTTGATTGAAAATAAAATTAAGGAACTATAAACGATTTCTAGTGACATTTTTTGTCGGGTAAAAATATCAAAGAAATAATTTACAGTTCATTAAAATTAATTCAACAGAATTATATATTGCTTTGTACTTCAAAAACTTTTATATTTTTTAATAATGGAAATTGATTTGTTTAAAATAAATAAATAAAAAAAAATATTCGAGAGTGGAAAAAAAAAAAAATAAAATTAAAAAAAATTAAAAAAAGGTAGTAAAAAATAAAAAAATTAAATATTTTTTTTTCATTTACAAATTTGAGTTGATATCCCTATTTATTGAATTTGCTATTTGACACAGAGAAAATAGTGGTTTTATTTTATTGTTCAAATAGTCTGAAAAAAAAAAAAAAAAATACAACCCCATTCTCAAGAATAAAACGGGGGAATATCTTGGTTTTGTGATAAAAATTAATAAAAAAATAAAAAAAAACAAATAAATAAAATAAAAACAAAAAATTATGATAATAAATAAATAAGTGAATAAAAAAAAAAAAAAATTATCTATTTGAAAATTATAGTTATGAAAGATCATGTTATTTGATTAATGGTATTCTTTGAAAAAATATATTTGGATTTTTTTTTTTATTTTTCTTTTTTTTTTTTTTTTTTTTTTTTTTTTAATATTTTTTTTTTTTTTTTAAATTTTTTTTTTATTTTTTTATTTCTGAATGGTTCAAATAATCATCATTTGATTACATATATGGATATTTTATTTTTTAAAGTTTTTAAAAACAAATATATAAATAAGAAAATTTGGAGTTTTGTTAAAAGATATGACAAAACGTCAAAAAGATATGATGAGTTAATCTCAATTAGTGAATTGCTTTCACTCAATAATAAAATCAATGATATTCCAATTTTTAAATTAAAACAAACAAAACAAGAGAATAATAGTTTAATTGAACTTTTTAAATATAAAATCAAAAGAGGTGATATAATTTTATTTGATTATGTTAGTGTTGAACAAATAATACAAGTCTTATCTAAAAATGAACAAATTAAAAGTGACAGAGAATTCTTTAAATGTTTAGTAACAAACTATAAAGAGGAGTTAATTTTTATACCTTTTTTATTAGAATCATTTTGTAAATTTGGAAATTTAATAGCATTGGAAGAAATTACATATTTAGAGAAAAATGTCCATATTAATAATAATAATAATAATAATAATAATAATAATAATAATAATAATAATAAAAATAATAATAATAATGTCAATATCATTAATAATAAAATCAACCAATGTATATATTATGAAAATTATAAAGTTTCAAAGAAAGCATTCGATTTAGCAATTGAAGTTGGTGAATTTAAAATTATGGATTTTTTATTTAAGAATCGTAGTGAAGGTTATTCAAAAGAGGATATTCTAGAGAATATATTTCTAAATAATCATGGAACGAAAATGAGTTTAGTTTTCTTAAAGTATGCAATAGAAACAATGTCTATAGATTTATCTATATGTAAAGCAGTTGATATCGATTGTTATTATCATCTACAAGATGATTTAGAAATTGCTAATAGATTATATGATTTGGGTTTAGTTAAATTCGATGGTATCTCTTATCTCTATCATAATATACCTCATCCTATTTTAAATACACCAAATGAATTATTAAATATAATAAAATCATTTTTATTTATACTAAAAAAGTATATTTATAAAGAAAAAAAAAAAGAAGAAGAGAAAGAAGAGGGGAAAGAAGAAGAAGAAGAAGAAGAAGAAGAAGAAAAAGAAGAATACCCAAAACCAAATAGACCACCAATTGAATTAATTGAAAATATTATAGAATTTGAATGTTTATTTACAAATGAAGAATTAGAAATGGATTTAATTTTAAATTTTAAAGAAACTGATAAAAGAATTGAAAAACTAATTTATTGGTATATATTTTTATTTGAACCTTATGGTATATTAGTAGAATCTATTGATTTGATTTTTTCATTCATTGCAAAGTATGATAATATCATTGAAGATAAAGGATTAATTTATAGGGTTTTAATCAATTCAAATGATTGGGATTGTCCTTTAATTTTTGTAACTATCTTTTTAAATTGTAATTTTAATTTATTAAAATCATTTTTTATTTGTTTTAATATAATAAGTGAATCTAAAAATATTGATAGAAATATTATTATTGGTAATCTTAAAAAGAAAATTTCATTTTTATTTTCAAATAATTCAAATGAAAAAATCTATAATTTTTTAAATTCATTTTATAATAATAATTCTTATAATAGTATAATTGATATTGATTTAAAAAATGAAATTTTAATGATTATTTATCAGTATTTAAATTTTAATTTATTTTCACAATTTTTGGATTTTTTACCTAATCAGCATAAAGAATATTTATTATCGGAAAATAAAAAAACAAATAAAGATAATTGTAGTAGTAGTGATATATTTATACAAAAAGAAACAATATTGATACCACAATTTGATTCATTAAATATGGTAATAATAAATAATGAAAATAAAATAATAAAAGTTGATCCAATAGAGTTAATTAAATTACAAAAATTTGAAGAATTATTTAAAGAGAATTTTATTTGTTTTGATGATAAAACAAAAGAATTACTAGAAAATGAAATATTTTATATAGAAATTGGTAAAAGATGTGTACAATTCGATGAATTACTTGATAGGTTAGTTCAAGTAATAATAAAATTCAATTTGGTAGAAAAATCAAAAACTCTAATTTTAGATAAACTTTTAACAACTTCAATTGAAAATGGATTTTTAAAGAATTTACAATACTTTTTTGCAATTGATAATATTAATTTATTTAAAATTTCAAATAATGATATTATAAAACTTTTGGCACATTCAATTATAAAAGATAATATCACAATAGTTTCTTATATGCTATCAATTTTATTTCCTTTTTTTTATAATTCTCAAATAATTTCAAAAAAAGAAGAAGAAACTTTTTTAATAGTTGAAAATCAATTAAAATATATGAAACCATTTTCAACTTCAAAAAAAATGGAAATATACTTAAAGAAACTTTACTTTTTTTTTAATCATAATAATAATAAATAAAATTTTTTTCATTTTTTTTTAATTTGGTCAAATTTTTGATATTTCAAATGAAAATTGGTCAAAATAAAAAAAAAAAAAAATTTCAAATTATTTTCATTGAATAAAAAAAATATCTATTTTTTTCAAAGATTGGGTGAGACATTTTTTTCCATTAACCATAAAGATATCAGTTTTAGGTCATTGTAACTCACCAATCAAATTTGGTGTCTTTTTCCTTATAATTATTTTTTTCTATTTTTTATTAAAAAGGTAGAAAAAAGAATTTAAAAATAGTGGGTTTGACTTTTTTTATTTTTTTATTTTTTTGATGAGGGTGGGGGTGGTTGAAAAATTTTTATTTTTTTTTTTATTATTTTTTTTTTTTTTTTTCTATTTTTTTTTTTTTTATAATATAAAAACGTTTTTATATCAATGCAACCAAATATACGCATACATATATAGCTTTTCATAATAATAAATAACTAAAAAAAAAAAAAGAAAAAAAAAAAGAAAAAAAAAAAGCAATAAAAAAAAAAAAAAAAAAAAAAAAAAATGGAGAAAGAGAACACTGCTATTGATAATATAAGCAAAAATATTAAAAGTAATAATAATAGTAATAATAATGATAATGAAAGTGAAGTATTATTTTGGAAAGTTTTTCATAATAAATTTCTACTATATTACATATTGAAATGTGTATCCTTTATACCATTGGAATTTTCAGATATTGATTTGTACTATGTTGGGAATAGATCAAAACTTTCAAATATTAAATCACTTTATTGGATGTTATATAATAAACAATATACAATAATAATTGATAAATTAATATCAAATCAAGTAATTTATATAACACCAATTTCAGTTGAATTTTTAATTGAAAAATGTAAACAAATCATCACAATCACAACCACAACCACACTAACGCCAACATTAACAGAAGAACAAGAGAACCAATTAAAACAATATAAACAAATCTATGAACTTTTAATAGAAAAGAAGAAAAAAGAATTACAAAGTATAAATGTAGTGGATAGTTCTATTAGACACGAGAATCAATTGGCATTACCATTATTCTTGGCAGATTCTACCAATTTAATATTACCACAAACCATTAGTACCTGTATAAAAACGTGCTCACCAAATACCTTATCATTACTGCTCTCATCAATCACTCAAAATCCATCACTCTCTTTATCTGATTACATAAATCCACATCAAACAATTTTAGAAGCAACTTTTAATGAACAATATAGAGATGAAATGATTAAATTTATATTAGATTATACCTATAAATCAAAAACAAATAATAATAATAATAATAATAATAATAATAATAATAATAATAATAATAATAATAATAATAATAATAATAATAATAATAATAATAATAATAATAATAATAATAATAATAATAATAATAATAATAATAATAATAATATTAAAGATGGTGCAGATGAAGGTTGTATCAATAATAATAAAATTTTTGAGCCATTAAATAATGTAACAGTACCAAATTTCTCATTAATAAAATCAAAACAATTAAAATTAAGAATGGTAAAAGAATTTTCAAATTTTTTTTATTTAGATCCAATTGCACCAAGTTATCAAATTTTATCACAATCAATTGAAGAATGTAAATCATATATTCAATTGTTGTATATAAAAATTGGTATTGGTATTCCTAGACATTTAGTATCAGAAATTAATCAAATTGAAAAGAAATATGGTAGCCAAAATAATAATAATAACATTGATAGTATCATTAATAATAATAATAATAACAACAATTACAATAATATTGATAATGATAATAATCAATCAATAATAATTCAAAAATTGAAAGCGATCGTTATAAAAGAGACCGGATCATTAGATTTCTATTTACAATATTTATTAGAGTATGATCAAATTGTTGAAAATCATCAACATAATCAACCACAAAAACTATTGGTTTGCAATTATACGTTCGCATTATTTTCCTTAAATGGTTTAAAATACTTGGTCAATGATAGATATCAAATCACTGATTCCTTATATCGTAGAGATGAAGTTACAAATATCTTTAAGAAATATCGTGAACAAATTTTAAAAAATCAATCAAAAATTATTGAATTCTTTCAATTTTATTTTCAAAAAATTAAAATTAATAATAATAATACCAGTAATAATACTAATAATAATAATAATAATAATAATAATAATAATAATAATAATAATAATAATAATAATAATAATAATAATAATAATAATAATAATAATAATAATAATAATAATAATAATAATAATAATAATAATAATCATAATAGTATTAGTATTAGTAGTATTATTAATAATAATAACAATGGTATTTTAACGAATAGTAATAGTAATAGTAATAGTAATAGTAATAGTAATAGTAATAGTAATAGTAATAATAATAGTAATAGTAATAGTAATAGTAATAGCAATAATAGTAAGAGAAATTCCGATATATTAGGATTAAAGAAATGGGAAGATATTATGAAATTTTTAGTATTAAATTGTACTATTGAGACATTGAATGAATTGAAAGAGATTGACGGATTTCCAATTGAACATTTCTTATGTATTAATCATAGGGATATTCAAGAACCAATAAAGTATGATTGGTTCGTTAAATCGATTCTATTGGCAAATAGAAAGATACCACATTTTAGATCTACTTTACAGTATATTAAAGATCAAGAGAACTTTTTCCCACACTCATGGCAATTGGTAACTAAATTGGAATCAAAGTTAAAGATTAAACTAATCGATGAATATTATCATCTATTCATTCACTCTATTTTAACCTATGATTTGGATTCAATATTAAAATTGAATAGTTTAAATTTAAAATTTAAAGATCAATCCTATTATCAATCAAATGGTAATAGTGGTTTCACAAATTCTTTTTCCACTGTACTTTTAAATAATGTTAGTGATGAAACTATTAATAATTATGATGATTATTATGATAGCGATATTTCAAATAAAAGTAATAAAGTTAATAGAAGAATTAGAAATAGATTTAGATATAGAAGTAGATATGGTATTGGTATTGGTGCAATGATTTCAGGTACAAATAATGAAGATGGTGATAATAGTGAAGATGAAAATAGTAATAATAATGACGAAAATGATGAAAATTGTGAAATTAAAACTAAATTTAAAATTCCAGAAACATTTGATAAAGTTTTAAATTTATTTACCTATTTTAATTTAACACAATTTAAATCATTTACACCACAAATTTATAAGAATACAATCAAGTTGTTTTTAAATAGTCCAGGTGTTAGTAATGAAGAATTGGAAATCGTACCTTGTAATTTCAATATATTCAAAAAGGAATCATTATATTTGTTATTGACATTTATCTATCAGATTAAACATGAAAAAGTTTGTTTCATCATAAAGAATATCAAATATCAATTCAATCTAAATGGTATTCAACTCTCAGCAGATTCAATAATAAATAAATTTCATAGAGATCACCAATTCGATGATAAATCAATAGATCCTAAAACTTTTAAATTACAAGGCTTTAAAAATCATTTACAAATTATTCAAATAATTAATTCATTATTTGATTGGATCTCAACAGTAACAAATTCTGAAATTTTACAACAACAACTAAACAATCATAATGATAAAAATAATAATAATAATAATAATAATAATAATAATAATAATAATAATAATAATAATAATAATAATAATAATAATAATAATAATAATAATAATAATATTTATGATCAAAAGAAAATGTTAACATGTTTTTTACCAGTATTTGACTATTTATATAAGAGATTATTACAAACCAATGGTACAACATTAAAAGATATTGAGATGGTAGTTATATTATTTAAAAGCTATGGTATTACTATTCAAGAGGATTTCTTTAATATTTTCTTTTATTTCATTATAAAATCAACAAAGTTTAAAAAGTATTTCAATTATAAACTATCGAATCTATTAGCTACACCCTTTGATTTAATTGATAGAAGGAAACAACCTAAATTAGAGAAATACTTTAATAGTACTGTTTTCTCTTTCAATCAAATTTTAAATACAAATTTCTTTGATTTATTCTTAATTTTAAGAAATCATTTAAATTCTCAATTAAATTTAATACCACCACCTCAACAACAACCTCTTCATCATCATCATAATAATAATAATAATAATAATAATAATAATAATAATAATAATAATAATAATAATAATAATAATAATAATAATAATAATAATAATAATAATTTTATGAATTACCTAACTGAAAATATTAATCATACTATTCATAGTATTCATAGTATTCAACAAATTCAAAATCTTTATAACCAAGCTAATAGTATTCATGCACAATTTAATAGTCTAAATAATCAAAATAATCAAAATAATCAAAATAATCAAAATAATCTAAGTGACGAAATAAGAAATAAATTAAATCAAAAGAATAGAATGATTGAAGATTTCAAATTTTTATTAGATATTGGTTACATAGAATTGGTTTTAAAGATTATAAGAGAAGAAGATATTTTATCAAAGGTTGAATTAAATCAAGTGGTTAAAGAGATCTTGAAATCATTGATTACGATAATATCGGTTGAAGATTTTGAATCTTTCATTAATGATGGTTACATTGAAATTAATGAATTATTAAGTACATCCATATTATGTTCAAGATTAGATTTAATTAAATTAATTTTACATGATTATAATCCTGAAGAAAATAATAATGAAGATAGTGGTAATAATGATGATAATAATAATAATAATAATTTAGTATTAAAAATTTCAAATTATTCATGTATTTTTGAAGCATGTCAAAATGATATTATATTTTATTTATTTAAGAAATTTAAAAGACAGTTAATTAATGACGATCAAAAGAGATGGCCAATCATTGATTCTAGTGTACCTGATTTATTTGATATTTCATTCATGAATGGTAATTTAGAGATCACTCAATTATTATTAAATTATTATCCAATCAATAAGAATAGTGGCGATCGTAGTGGCAATGGTAATAATAATGGTGTTACCAATGGTTGTAGATTTAAATTTAAAGAAGAAATCATTCAAAAAACTTTATTAAAAGGTTGTTATCATATAGTAAAGTTTTACTATGAAAATGGTTATTTTAGTAATCAATTGGTTGATTCAATTAGGCAATTAACAATTTCAAAGTTTTTACCTTGGTTAACAAGTAAAAGAAAATTCGAAGAACTGGAATAGTTTGTAAATACATATTAAATTTAAATAAAATAAAATAAAATAAAATAAAATAAAATAAAATAAAATAAAATAAAATACTCATGAGTACAATTATATTCAGTAATAATAATAATTAAAAATAATAAAATTAATAGAATATTTTTTTTTTTTATATTTATATTTATATTAAAATAATAAAAATGGATGGCTTTTTTAGAAATATTTTTTTAACAAAATTTTTTATTACTATTTTTCATTTTTTTTTTTTTTTTTTTTTTTTTTTTTTTTTTTCAAAGCACAAAAAAAAAAAAAAAATTTCAAAAGAACAAATTAATCATATCACCTCATAGTTTGTTATCAAATAATTTTCAATTATTTTTTGCGTAAAGAAAATACTAATAATATATAAAAATAAAAAAAACGATATGTCAAAGAATAATAATAATAATAATAATAATAATAATAATAATAATGTTACTATAGTCGACCCAGTATTAAGATTAAAACCAACTATTGGTGGTGGTGACCCATCGAATCCATTCTCTGATTTTAAAATTGAAATTGGTGTAAATAAAATTGGTAGAGCATCCTCAAATAATATTTATTTGAAAGGGGATACCTCGGTTTCGAATTATCATGCTCAATTGGGTAATTATCACCATTTTAAAATTAAAAAATAAAAAAATAAAAAGTTTATTCCTTCCTCTAACCAATGTTTATATAATAAATACATAATTATATATATATATTTTTATAATAGTATTTAATGGAACATTTTTTTTAATAAAAGATTTAAATAGTTTAAATAAAACCATGGTTCAATATAGACCAAATGAAGATACAACTATTTTGAAACCAAATATAGAATATCCAATTATTAATGGTAGTAAAATAACATTTGGATCAGCAACTATGACATTAAGTTATATGGAAGTTTATAATAGTAATTATTCAAATGACACAATAAATACAGAGAAAAGTTTTAGTTATACTGATAATAGATTGGTACCACCAACACCACCTGAACCAACAATAACAACAAATACATCACACTCTGTTATTACATCACCTAAAAAAAACCCCATTGAAATATTTTCACCAAAAATAAATAAACCCCTATCTCCAAAAACTACAAATACAACCACATCATCATCCCCTTCAACCTCTAATGAAATGAAAGATATTAATAACAACAATGTAAATAGTATAAACAAAAGGAAGCAAGATGAAACTATTGATAGTTTAGGTAGTTTAGATGAAACACCAATGCATGTTAAAAAACACAGATTAAATGAAATTGACTATGACGGTGACAATAAGGATGACGACAAAGAAGACAATAATCAAGAAGAAAAAGAAAAAGAAGATATTAAAGAAAAAAAGATACCTAAAAAACCAAAATATAATGTAGAAATTGAAGATGATGAGGATTTAGAAATGCAAGATGAAAACTTAAATAATCATGATAATGATAATGATTATGAGATAGAACAAGAAGAAAAAGATGATGATGATGATGATGAGATTACATCATCACCTCAACCAATTAAAAAAGATAAAAAAGAGGAAACCAATAATACAAGTCAAAACAGTAGCGGTATAACAAGTCAAACTAGTGATATTAGTAGTAATGTTAATAAAAAATTGAGAAAAAAAAATGTCGACCAATATATCAATAATATAAAAGTTGACAATGTAAATAATAAAAGAAAAACAGTTAAACCTGAAAGATTAGAAGAACAAATTTTACAACATTCCTCATCACATGATAGCAATAAATCTCAGAAAAAAAATCATTATGATGACTATTCTAATGATAATGATGACGATAATAATAATGATCAAGAAAAAGAAGAATCGGTTAAATCACCTTCAAAAAGACAATATTTAACAAAAAAATCAACTACAACAACAACAACAACAACAACATCATCATCATCCTCAAATTCAAATATAAAGATATTATTTTCAATGTTTTCAGAAGATGTTGTAAAGAATTTTGAATCTATTTGTTTAAAACTTGGTGGTTATTTAGCAAGTAGTTCAGAGGAATGTACTCATTTGGTAAGTGATGAAATGAAGAGATCAAAAAAGATTTTAGAATGTATTTCATTTGGTAAAATAATTGTTACTTCTAAATGGTTAAAAGATAGTAAAAAATCAAAATACTTTTTACCAGAATCACAATACCTATTAAAGGATGAAAAAGCAGAATCGGAATGGAATTTTAATTTGGAGAAATCTTTATCAACCGCTAGAAATAGAATAATTGGTGGTACAACAAGTGCTTTAAAACCATTGTTTCATAATATGTTGTTTTTCATAACAAAGAATTCAATGCCTCCAAAAGATTTCCTCAAAGAGATCATTGAAATTAATGGTGGTACTTTGTTGAGCGATATTAAAGATGCAGATAATCAAGAGAACCAAAAATATACAATAGTTGTTGTAATCGCAAATGCTGAAAAAGATAAAAGGTCTTTAAAAAAATGGTCTGATAATTCTTATAAAGTTTTAAAAGGTGATTTCATTTTATTATCTGTACTTTCTCAACAATTAATTTATGAAGGTTGTGAAATTTAAAAAAAAAAAAGGGTTTTAAAAAAATAAAAAAATAAAAAAAAAATAAAAATAAAATTAAATTAAAAAAAAATAAAAAAAAATAATAAAAACAATAATAAAAATATAAAAAAAAAAAAAATTTTATTAATTTAAAAAAAAAATTATTTCTAATAGGTAATCATTAAATTTCTATATTTCGAATAAAAACAAGATAAAAAAAAATGTATTGGTTTTTTTTTTTTTTTTATAAAACCACATTCCGATTTCAATAGATACAGTCAAAAAATTAAATTTGAAGTGTGGTAAAAAAAAAAAAAAAATTAAAATAATTAAAAATTGTGTGTTTTTGGGGTTGAAAGAAAAAAAAAAAAATATAAAATAAAATAACATTGTTAACATTTTTGACCATATTTTTAAAGTTCATATAGGGAAAAATCGATTTGGTTTTGTTTTTTTTTTTTTTATTTTTTTTTTTTTTTTTAATATTACTTATTGTTTTTTTTTTAATTTTTTATTTTTTTTCTTTTTTTATTCAAATAGTTTTTAGGAAAAAAAAAGAAAATAGTTTTTATATTTGCATTTCTCATTTATTGTTTTCAGTATTTTTGTGTTCAAATTGTTTTTTTTAATCAAAAAAAAAAAAAAAAATAATAAAAAAAAATAAAAAAAAAAAATAAAATAAAAAATTAATTTCAGTTAATTATTTTTATAATAATCAAATCAACGATAAATTTGTGTTTTTTATTATTATTATTATTATTATTATTATTATTATTATTTTTTCAAATTAAAAATTCTTATTAATTAAGAATTAATTTAATTTTATAATTATATATATAAATATATATTTATATAAATATTTTTAATTTGGTAATAATTTTTTTTTTCTTTTTTTTTTTTTTTTTTTTTTTTTGTATGTGCATACCCGAATAATTATAATTTATTCAAATTAACGTACGATTTTCATTAGCATGTAAGTTTCATAGTTTTTAACCATAGTAGATGTAATAAACCACTTTTTTTTATTTATTTTTAAATTATATTTTTTTTTTTTTTTTTTTTAAAAAAATTTTTATATGTAATAATAAAAAAAAAAAAAAAAAAAAAAAAAGATAGGGTGTGTTTGTATTTTTGATTTGTTTATTGCAAATTATTACAAATGTCAAAAAATAAAATTTTTTTATTTTTTTTTTTTAAATTTTTTTTTTTTTATTATTTTTTAATGTAATAAAATAATTATTTGTTTGAAAAAAAAAACATAAAAAAAATATATAATTTTTAGTTCTCTTTTTGTTTTTTAATTTTATTTTTTTAACCTTTTATTATTTAAGAGAAAAAAAAAAAAAAAAGGAAATACATATATTATATATTATATAAAAAAAAAATTTATTCCAAAAAAAAAAAAAAAAAAAAATAAAAAAAAGTAATTTCACAGGTATAAAAATAATCGATCAATTATCCCTTTTGTCGGGTAATTGAAAAAAAAAAAAATAAAAAAAATAAAAAAAAATAAAAAATAAAAAAATCAAAAAAAAAAAAAAAAAGGTATATTTTGTAAATTAATGATCTTTCTTTATTATTACAAAATTTAATCAAAAAAAATAAAGAATCCAACAACCTAACCCTCACTCGCCCACACTATAATAATAAAATCAAATAATAAAGATAAATTAATTCTTATAGTAATTAATATATCAATAAAAAAATATAAAAAAATAAAAATAAAAAAAAAACTAAAATAATTACAACAAAATGTAGTACAAAATTATAATAGAACATAAATAAAATCACTCACATTTTCTGTAAATTAAACTACAAAATAAAAATAAAAAATTAGTGTGTGCGTTTTGAAGTTGGGTGTTTTCGGTAGAATTATTATTATTATTATTTTTTTTTTTTTTTTTTTTTTTTTGGTGGTGTAGTGTTATTTGGGTAGATAGATAAAAAAGTGGGTGTGTTAATAATCTAATTTTGTCAAATATAATATAACATTTGCACATTTTTTTTTTTTATTTTTTTTTTCTTAATAATGTTTTTATTATTATTATTATTATTTTAATATACAAGAATTATGCAGTAATTTAATAATCACATCAAGAATCAAATATATTTTTTTTTAATTTAAAAAATTTATTATTATTATTATTATTATTATTATTATATATATCATTATTTTTTTCACTAAAATACAGATATATCACCAAAAAAAAAAAAAAAAAAAAAAAAAAAAAAAAAAAAAAAAAAAATATTAATAACATAACTATATATAAAATAAAAAATTCTATTATAATAACATCTTTTAAAAAAAATTAATTAAATATTAAATAATATTACAAGTGAAAAAAACAAAAAAGAATTTTTTTAAAGTTACATATATTAAATTAGAGAAATCTCACCACATGAAAGAAAAAAAAAAAAAAAAAAAAAACAAAACAAAACAAAACAAAACAAAATAAAAATACCCTATACAATATTAAATAATAAAAATAATTATAATACACACTATTTTCTTTTCTATTTTTCAATTTTTTCAATTATATTTATTAATAATAATAATATTAATTTTTTTTTTCTCCTTATTCAATAAAATCATTTCAAAAGTTTAAAGAATTTTTAAATAATAAATAAAGCGCTTAAAATTTTAAATTTTCATATAATAGTTAAGAAATATATATATAATAATTAAAAAATGATGGCAGAAACAGCAGAAGAATCTGATCCAATCTCTGAAGCAGTTGGGTAAGATAGAATAAAAAAAAAAAAAAAACAAAACAAAAAATTTCTAATTGTTTTTTTTTTTAATTAAAAAAATAGATTTATCAGTAATATATTATCAAATGATCCAGAATTACAATATAAAGGACTAAAAGGGTTAATGTTATGTTCAACATCATTTGTTGTTGAATTATTTAAGAATCAAGCATACTTTTATCATATAAAAAAACATCCAAATCATAAATTTAATAATAATAATAATAATAATAATAATAATAATAATAATAATAATAATAACAATGCATCCCCAACATCATCTTCATCAACAACATCATCAAATGGCTCATCACCAAATAATGGCAACTCACCAAATCATGGTTCATCATCACCAAACAATACAACAAACAACACAAATGTATCATCATCAACAAACTCATCATCTTCATCACCATCATCATCCTCTTCACCAACTAATTGTCCATCAACATTACCACATGGTGTTGATCCATGTAATCAATGTTCACCAAATGGGTCACCAAAATATTCAGAGATTGATTTCGATAAAATCACAAAAAAAAGAAAAAGCAATATTAAAAGTTTAATTGAACTTTGTTTATCCGAAAATAGAAAAGTTCAATCTTCTGCATTAAGATTATTATGGCATTTATCTGCACAAGGTAAATTTAAATATAAATTATAATAATAATAATAATAATAATAATAATAATAATAATAATAATAATAATAGTAATAGTATTCTTTATTTATTAATAAAAAAAATAATACTAATAATTTTAATTTTATTTTAATTCAATAATATATAAAAAAAACATTGTCTTTAAAATTATTATTCAATTAGCCGATTTAAAAGTATTATTATTTGAAGAGGGTGTTTTAGATAAATTAAAATCATTAATGTATAGTGATTTTGAAAAAGTCAATAATGGCACAACATCACCATCAGAGATTGCAAATGAAAGACAAAATAATGTACATAGAACAGAGGTTCAATTAGCATCATCAGCAATCTTACAGAACATAACTGAATTTAGATTTGAAAAAGGTGAAATTAATCCAAATCAAGTTAAAATCGTTAATGAAGGTATCGTTGATTTAATTTTAATACCAAGATCAAAAAGTACAGATAAAAGAGTTCAATTCTTAACAACATTAACCATTGCAAATCTATCAATGAATGAAGAAAATCATATAGCTCTTACAAAATCAAAGGCATTTGATGTTGTAGAAGCATTTGTAACTTCAAATTCTTTACATATGGATTTAGTTTGTCATTGGATAACTTTACAACCTCATATACCCTTATTACATTCAAAATATCATCAAGTTCAATTATTTGCATTATATTGTTTATATAATTTAATGAGGAATGGTATGTTTATATTTATAATAATAATTATAATAATAATAATAATAATAATAGTAATAGTAATAGTAATAATAATAATAATAATAATAATAATAATAATAATAATAATAATAATAATAATAATAATAATAATAATAATAATAATAATAATAATAATAATAATAATAATAATAATAATAATAATTTTTTATTTATTTAAAATATTAATATTTTTATATTCTTTAATTTTTATTTTTAAAAAATTTAGATCAATATAAAGTTGAAGTTTGGAAAGGATTAAGTGTAAATAATGGTGTACAAAGTATTTTCATATTATTACATTCAATGCATCCAAAAGTTGTTGAATTAGCAAAGAAGATAGCAGATCAATTACAGATTGAAGAACCATCAGTGACGGTGAATACAACAAAGATTGGTTCAGATTTGAAAAAGTTATTTAATAATCAAGAATATTCAGATGTAAGTTTCACATGTGAAGGAAAGAAACTATATGCACATAAAGCGATTTGTGCATCAAGATGTGAACAATTACGTGCAATGTTCACTTGGGGTAAAGAATCAAAAGAACAAGATATTCAATTACCTCATATACCCTATTGTGCAATGTATGGTGTTCTAGAGTATATTTATTGTGGTCAAGCTACAATCACTTGGGAGAATGCATGTGATCTTCTTCAATGGGCAGATTTCTTTTCTTTAGCTGGTTTAAAAAGTAGTTGTGAATTTTATTTATGGCATTATATTGATTTAGAGAATGCTCCAATTATTTTAACTGTAGCTGATCGTTATCGTTGCACTCAATTAAGAAATGTTGCTGCCAATTTCGTTCTTAGAAATTGGGATAAAATTAAGGATTCAGATGTTTGGATCAACCAAGTTACTGTTGATGTTAAAAACTATATCTCTGAAAGAATTTATTCATTAATAACTTGCTCTTGCGGTTGTATTTGTAGTTGTGTTGATGATGCTAAAAATAATAATGCAAATTCTCCCTCTCAAAATATTGATTAATAATAATAAAAATAATAATAATTATAATAATAAAGTAATTATTTTTTTTTTAAAAAAGATTAGATAAATAAATTTATATTAAATTTTTTTTCAATATTACAAAACATGTTAAAAAAATTACTAAAATGAAGATTATTTATGATAAATTAAACAGTAATCTCACTCATTATAAATGGAATAAATTTTCTGCAAACATTATTTTTGGAATTTTGTTTATTTTTTTTATTTTTTTATTTTTTTTTGAAAACAACAATTTTACTTTTCTAATATTTTTTTTTTTTATTTTTCTTTTTCTTCTCACACTGAAATTAATAAATTAACAATGATTCACCAATTTTTTGAAATGTGAAAAGCTTTCTCAAATTTAAAATGTCATTCCTCAAATCCAAAGATATTCTCGATTTATCAACATACAACCAACCACCTTCATATTCATTAATACCCATCTATAGTACATATACTCTGAATTTATCAACATACAACCAACCACTCACAGCTGGATTAATACCCAATGGAGTAGATACTCTGTATTTATCTTCTTACAACCAACCACTTGTACCTGGATCAATACCTGATAGTGTGTCAACTCTGGATCTATCATCATACAACCAACCACTTGTACCTGGATTAATACCCAATAGTGTCCATACTCTAAATTTATCATCATACAACCAACCACTCAACATATATGGAGCTATACCTTTTTCAGTAACATCACTCAATTTAATGTCATATAAACATAAATTGAATCATGGAGTAATACCTAAAAGTGTGCACAGTCTAATATTAGCTACAGGCAAAGAAGATCATGAGATTGCATCGATTTCTAATGATATTGAAATAATAGAAAGTAGAATATATCCAAAGAATTGTATTAAGTATATCGAAGGAGCTATTCCAATATCAAATTTATTAGAACAATTCCACAGTGAAAATGAACTCTTAATAATAGTTAATGAAATCATTAAATCAATAAAAACTATTCATGATAATAATATAATTCATTTCGATATTAAATGTGAAAACATTCTTCTTCTTCATGATGAAAATGGTAAAAGATTACAAAATAACTTTATAAAGATTACAGGTTTCAAATATTCATCAATCGAGTCAAAAGTAGATCTATATCGTGTAGTTGGAACTGAAACACATATGGCGCCAGAAATGAAACTAAAGACTGGAAATTTAGGTTTTAAATCAGATATATGGAGTTTAGGGTGTACATTAATAGAACTTGCAGGTGGTGATGTAAAAGAATTGGGTACTAATTTTCCAATAATACCTAATCATTTATCAAATCATTTTAAAAATATTATTCAACAATGTTTAAAAGTAAACCCAGATTCTAGATTCAATATTAATGAACTATACAACTATGTCACTAGTAAAGGTTTAACATATAAAGAATCAGAACCAGTTTATGAATCAAAAAATATTATTAAATTAGAGTTATTCAATGAAGCAATCACAGTTCAATCAATTTTTTATGGTATTAAAAAATTAGAATTACAAGCATTTAATCAATCATTTGAATATGGATTAATTCCAGATTCTGTAGAATATCTTATACTACAATCGTATAACCAACCAATAGTTCCATATGTTTTACCGTCAAATTTAAAGTATTTAATTATACCATCATACAATTACCCATTAGATTCGATTCCATCATCGGTTACTCACCTCCAACTTAATAGTTTTAATGAAAAATTGAACCCATTCATATATTTTGGTAAATTTCTCGACTTTGGTTATAGATATAACTTTGAAGAAAATGAATCATTAGATTCAGGTTATTTTCAAACCCTTCAAAGTGGATTTCAATTTATCAAACCAATTAATGAAAGAAATATACCATCATCAGTCACAGACTTACAATTGTACAACTACAACATTGAACTATTACCTAATAGTATTCCAGAAACAGTTGAAATGATTACACTTGGTTCAAATTTCACACACTTTAAATCATTATCAAATCTTCCATCATCAATCATCAATTTGAAATTTGAAACAAATGAAAATTTCAATTTAACTGAAATAATAAAACATATACCAACAACTATTACATCAATTAATATTAATAATAACATCATTAAAATTAGAAAACCACAACCAATAAACAATTCAAAACAGAATAAACCACAACAACAAAAGAATATATTGAATCACGCATTAGAACACAAAATCGATGATTGGGAGATAATTTCAACTCTAGGTAAGGGTAATTTTGGAATAGTATTCTTGGCAAAAAAAATCAATAGCATTCTAAATGGAACGAATGTATCTATATGTGCAATTAAAAAAATCGATATTTTTGATATAGTATGTTTTTTAGCATTAATTTAATTTTAATAATAATAATAATAATAATAATAATAATAATAATAATAATAATAATAATAATAATAATAATAATAATAATAATAATAATAATAATAATAATAATAATAATAATAATAATAATAATAATAATAATAATAACAATATTAATTTTTATAACATTTAGAAATTACAAAGCGAGATTGAAATTTTAGATAAATTAAAAAATCATGAACATTCAATTAAATACTATGGATATGGAATCGATGAAAATGATAGTTTATACATTTATATGGAATATATTGAAAGTTCAATATCAATCGCAAATAAATTAAAGCAACTACCAAATAAAAGATTCCAAGAGGATAAAATCAAATCATTAATTTTTGAAATAGCAATAGCATTAAAGAAAATTCACGAATCAGGTATTATTCACAGAGACATTAAATGTGATCATATCTTTTTAATTGAAGATAAATCACAAAATAATGAAACCAAAGGTATCAAATTCATAGATTTTGGGTTATCAAAACAAATTGAAAAAGATTCAAAATATAATTCATTAGTAGGTACAGATTCACACATGGCACCAGAAGTTAAATTACAAAATCGTCAAGCAGGTAGTAAATCTGATGTTTATAGTTTAGGTTGTACAATGCTCGAAATGGTTGGTATCAATTTAAACAAGTGTAAAAGTGATGATCAAGGAGTACCATCAATACCAACAAACCTATCATTCAGTTTTCAAAACACCATCCAACATTGCTTACAATTCTATCCTTGCTCTAGATATAGTTTAGATGATTTAATTGCACATTTATCAAATGTAAGATTTTTAGGATTTATTCTTTAAAACAATGACAACAATCTAACTTTTTTTTAATAAAAATGAATAAAAACAGAATCAAATAAAAGTTAATGAAAATGAAACACGATTTGGATGTATAATACCTCCCAATATAAAGAGATTAGAATTAGAAACCAACGAACCACTCGAATTAGGAGCAATTGATAATGATGTACAATATTTATCATTACCAATTTATGATCAGCCAATTAGAGAAGGATCAATACCATCATCCGTTAAATATCTTTTATTTAATAAATTAAATCAATATCTCGAATGTGATTCTATACCAGAATCTGTAGAATATTTAGATTTAGGTAATGAGTTCGATATTGAAAAAAATGGTTATAATATTCCATATAGCACTATATTATTTTTAAGATGTGGTTTTAATTTTAAGACTCCGGTCCATCAAAGAAGTTTACCAGAGTCAGTAACAAATTTACAATTATACAATTACAATATTGAAATAAAAAGAAAAGGTATTCCCCAAAGAGTAAAATCGCTCACACTTGGTTCAGATTTCAAAGATTTCGAATCACTATCAAATCTTCCATCATCTGTAATCGATTTAACTTTTGGTGTATCTGAAAGCTTTGATGAAAATCAACTAACTAAAGAAATTGAAAAAATCCAAACACATATAACTTCAATCATAATAAATGGAAAGCAAAGAAGAAATTAATAAAATAAACAAATCCATTTAAAAATCTATTATTATTATTTTTATTATTTTTTTTCAAATTCTAAAATTTGGATTAGTTCAAATATTTAAACTAGAAAGATTCATTAATGATAATTTCAATAATAAAAAAATATTTAAAGGAGTAGTGGTGGTTTAAAAAGTAATGAATGGGATTCCCATTGTCAATATTATTATTATTATTATTATTATTATTATTATTATTATTATTATTATTATTATTATTATTATTATTATTATTATTATTATTATTATTATTATTATTATTATTATTATTATTATTATTATTATTATTATTATTATTATTATTATTATTATTATTATTATTATTATTATTATTATTATTATTATTATTATTATTATTAATATTATTATTTTTGATTTTTTTTTTTTTTTGTAAAATTGTCTGACATTTGTTTTTTTAAAAAAATAGATTGAAGAGGATATCAGTCTGAGTTTACATATTATTTTATGACCATTATTTTTTTTTTCGATTCTATGGAAAAAAAATTTTATTTTTTTTTTATATTTTTTTTATTTTTTTATTTTTTTATTTTTTTTCAAATTTTTTTTGTCACAATCTCAAGATTCTCCAAAATTTTTCCGATTATAGGTCATTTAAATTTTTACACAAAAAAAATAAATGCAAATGAACATATATTATGCTCATTGCATTTATTTTCTTTGTGTTAAAATATAATTTTTTTTCTTATTCAATAAAAAAAAAAAAAAAAAAAAAAAAAAAAATTCAAAACTATCCCTATGGTTTGAGAATAATAAAGACTCTTAAAAAGTTAACAGCCACACCCATTATTTTAATAACACAAACTATCTATTTTATATTTTATTGGGTTTTTTTTTTTTTTTTTTAAAAATTATTATTTTAAAAAAGCAGTTTATTATTTTTATTTTTTTTAATAATTGATAGAAATTTTTTTTTAACTTTTTAAAGGGTATTTTTTATATGTCAAAAAAAAAAAAAAAAAAAAAAATTTAAATAATTAAAAATGTTTTATTAATTTTCTAGAATTTCAATGCTTTAAAAATTAGAAAATTTAAAGTTGATATGGTTTAAGTAAATGAGTTGGATCTTTAAAATAGGTTGAACCATCAGTACCCCAATAAAATACTAATGTTTTACCTGTTTTTTTTTTTTTTTTTTTTTTTTTTCCAAATAAAAAATGTTAATAATGTAAATCAATTTAATTTAGAAAAAAATAAAAAATTAAAATACTTACCATCATAATCTTTTTGGTTAGATGGTGTGATTCTAACTTCTTTAAGATCGTACCAAATACCAAATGCTTTTGGTTTCCATAATTGCAATGCTATATATTGTTGACCACCTGATGATTTCCATGGGAAATCTATTGTCTTTGAAGAATATTTCAAATGGGAGTTTTCATGAGCTACAGAACCACTTTTATCACCACATTTAACTTCATCATAACCATTACCACCATGATAAATTCTAACTAAAAAATTTAAAAATAATAAAAAATTAGTAATTTTGAAACAAAATATATTAAATAAGTAATAATTCATTTGGAAATTATAATAATTACTAGCTTTTTCCCATCCATTAGCTTCATTAATAAGAATGATTCTAACTTTTCCTTTTGGTTGTTTATCTTCATAAACCATGAAAGTAACATCCTATAAAAATTATAATAATATTTTTGTTTAAAAAATTATTAATTTTGTTATTTTTAATTAAGTTATATATATAAATATATAATATATATATATATATAAATTTAAATAAATATAATAAATACTTCAAGATCTTTTTTCTTGTCTGGTATTAAACTACGAATAAGACCAACACCACCTAAAATAGCACCTGAAGTGGCAGTACCTTCTTCAAATAAAGTTACAAAGCTCATTTTTTATTTTTTTTTTTTTTTTCTAAATTTAAAATATTATTTTTTTTATAATTTATTATTAGTTTTTATACAAAAAAAAAAAAAAAAATTCCTTCTTTTTATACCGAAAAAAAAAAAAAAAAAAAAAAAAAAAAAAAAAAAAAAAATTAAAATAATTATAATTTGATCATGCATTAATCTGATATTTAATCTATAGCAAACTTTTAAAATTTAAAATCTTTTTTTTTATTTTTTTATAAAAAATGGCCATCCCAGGTTTTTATTTGAAAGTAAGAATTTCTTTGATTTTTAAGTGTAATTGTGTTAACACAATATTAAATCTCATTTAATTTTTGTTTTACCCAATAGCATTTTTTTTTTTTTAAGGTTTTTTTATACACAAAAAAAAAAAAATTCTATAAAGGTTATTTCAGATTTACAAAACGGTAGTTGAATAGTTGTACAAAAAAATGTGAAATCAAAATCCAAAAATTTCTATAAAGAAATTCTTCAATAGTATATAAAATCTGCAAACCTATTTTCATAGGTCAATAAAACATCATTTCTAAGATTAAAATCTCGGTTTTTAATATTATTCTTACATCTCTTGAGTCAATATGAAAAATACTTTATCTTTTATAACTTTTTTAGTTTTTTTTTTTTTTTTTTTTTTTTTTTTTTTTTAAATAAAATAAAATTTCCTTATAATAATTTATGAGAAATATTCAACCATTACAACTAGATCGGTTACTTTTATTTCATTTAGATATAGTTTATACTTTTAGTAATGAGATAAATTACTGATTTAGGAGTTGGTTTTGAATGGAAACACTTTTATAAACCGAAAAAACCTAAAGTTTTAATATTTTTAATCATTATTTTCAAAAAAAAAAATTTATTTAAGAGGTGGAAAATGTAATTAAATTTTATTGGAATAGAAAACATTCAATTAAATTGTTTACCCTATTTCCACAATAAAAAACATAAAGTTAATAAAAAAAAATGTGATCTTTGAAAAAATTTGATTAAAAACAATAAATAAAATAATAAAAATAATAATAATAATAATAATAATAATAATAATAATAATAATAATAATAATAAATATATTTAAATTTTAAAAAAAAAAAATTAAAAAAAAAAAAAAAAATAATAATAGATTTTTAAATGGATTTGTTTATTTTATTAATTTCTTCTTTGCTTTCCATTTATTATGATTGAAGTTATATGTGTTTGGATTTTTTCAATTTCTTTAGTTAGTTGATTTTCATCAAAGCTTTCAGATACACCAAAAGTTAAATCGATTACAGATGATGGAAGATTTGATAGTGATTCGAAATCTTTGAAATTTGAACCAAGTGTGAGCGATTTTACTTTTTGGGGAATAACGTCTCTTTTTATTTCAATATTGTAATTGTATAATTGTAAATTTGTTACTGACTCTGGTAAAATTTTTTGATGGGCCAGAGTCTTAAAATTAAAACCACATCTTAAAAATAATATAGTGCTAAATGGAATATTACGACCATTTTTTTCAATATCGAACTCATTACCTAAATCTAAATATTCTACAGATTCTGGTATACAATCACATTCGAGATATTGATTTAATTTATTAAATAAAAGATATTTAACGGATGATGGTATTGATCTTTTTCCAATTGGTTGATCATAGAATGGTAATGATAAATATTGTACATCATTATCAATTGCTCCTAATTCGAGTGGTTCGTTGGTTTCTAATTCTAATCTCTTTATATGAGGAGGTATTGTATATCCAAATCGTGTTCCATTTATTTGATTCTGCTATTATTTATTTTTATTTAAAATAAAAGAGTTAGATTGTTGTCATTGTTATTCATGCCAAAATAAAATAAACATTCCCAACGGCCAAATAGCCGATTTTTATACGTCTTGTAAAAAAATTTAATTTGGTTGTTTAAAGAATAAATTCTAATAAACTTACATTTGATAAATGTGCAATTAAATCATCTAAACTATATCTAGAGGGAAGATTGAATTGTAAGCAATGTTGGATGATGTTTTGAAGACTGAATGATAGGTTTGTTGGTATTGATGGTATTCCTTGATCACCACTTTTACACTTGTTTAAATTGATACCAACCATTTCGAGCATTGCACAACCTAAACTATAAACATCAGATTTAGGGCTTACTTGACGATTTTGTAATTTAACTTCTGGTGCCATGTGTGAATTTGTACCTGCTAATGTATTATATTTTGAATCTTCTCCAATTTGTTTTGATAATCCGAAATCTATGAATTTGATACCTTTGGTTTCATTATTTCGTGATTTATCTTCAATTAAAAAGATATGATCACCTTTAATATCTCTGTGAATAATACCTGATTCGTGAATTTTCTTTAATGCTATTGCTATTTCAAAAATTAATGATTTGATTTTATCCTCTTGGAATCTTTTATTTGGTAGTTGCATTAATTTATTTGCGATTGATATTGAACTTTCAATATATTCCATATAAATGTATAAACTATCATTTTCATCGATTCCATATCCATAGTATTTAATTGAATGTTCATGATTTTTTAATTTATCTAAAATTTCTATCTCATTTTGAGATGGCTAAATTTAAATGCAATTTATAATTAGTATTTTTATTGTCTACAAAATTTAAATATGCCAGAATACCTACTATTTTTGTTTTATCGATTTTTTTAATTGCACACATAGATATATTTAAGCCATTTATAACACCATTGACTTTTTTTGCCAAGAATACTATTCCAAAACTACCCTTACCTAGAGTTGAAATAATCTCCCAATCATTGTTTTTGTGTTCTAATGCTTGATTCAATATATTCTTTTGTTGTTGTGGTTTATTCTGTTTTGAATTGTTTATTGGTTGTGGTTTTCTAATTTTAATGATGTTATTATTAATATTAATTGATGTAATAGTTGTTGGTATATGTTTTATTATTTCAGTTAAATTGAAATTTTCATTTGTTTCAAATTTCAAATTGATGATTGATGATGGAAGATTTGATAATGATTCAAAGTGTGTGAAATTTGAACCAAGTGTAAGCGTTATAATTGTTGGTGGTATACTATTAGGCAATAATTCAATGTTGTAGTTGTATAATTGTAAGTCTGTGACTGATAAGGGTATATTTCTTTGGTTAATTGGTTCGATATACTGGAATCCACTTCGAAGGGTTTGAATACCACCTGAATTGGGAAACTCATTTTCTTCAAAGTTAAATCTACAACCAAAGTCAAGAAATCTACCCATGTTAGTATATAGGTCTATTTTTTCATTAAAATCATTAAGTTTGAGGTAAATAACTGATGACGGAATCGAATTTTTAATTAATGTATTATTATATGATGGTATTATTAAATACTTTAAAGTTGATGGTAAAGCGTATGGAATTAGTGGTTGGTTGTACGATTGTAGTATAAGATATTCTACAGAATCTGGAATTGACCCATGTTCAAATGATTGGTTGAATGTTTGTAATTCTAATTTTTTTACACCATAAAAAATTGATTGAACTGTGATTGCTTCATTGAATGACTCTAATTTAATAATATTTTTTGGTTTATAAACTGGATCTGATTCTTTATATGTTAAACCTTTACTGATAACATAGTTATTTAATTCATTGATATTGAATCTAACGTTTGGATTTAGTTGTAAACAATGCTGAATAATGTTTTTAAAATGATTTGATAAATGATCAGGTATTATAGGAATACCATTGATATCAAGTTCTTTTACATCACCACCTGCAAGTTCTATTAATGTACACCCTAAACTCCATATATCTGATTTATAACTTAAATTACCAGTCTTTAGTTTCATTTCTGGTGCCATATGTGTTTCAGTTTCAGCCATATAATATGGTTTCAACTTTAAATTTGAATCGATTTGTGAATATTTGAAACCTGTAATCTTTATAAAGTTATTTTGTAATCTTTTACCATTTTCATCATGAAGAAGAAGAATGTTTTCACATTTAATATCGAAATGAATTATATTATTATCATGAATAGTTTTTATTGATTTAATGATTTCATTAACTATTATTAAGAGTTCATTTTCACTGTGGAATTGTTCTAATAAATTTGATATTGGAATAGCTCCTTCGATATACTTAATACAATTCTTTGGATATATTCTACTTTCTATTATTTCGATATCATCAGAAATTGATACAATCTCATAAACTTCTTCACCTGTAGCCAATATTAGACTGTGCACACTTTTAGGAATTACTCCATGATTCAATTTATGTTTATATGACATTAAATTGAGTGATGTTACTGAAAAAGGTATGGCCCCATATATGTTGAGTGGTTGGTTGTATGATGACAAATTTAGAGTATGGACACTATTGGGTATTAATCCAGGTGTGATTGGTTGGTTGTATGTTGATAATTCGAGTGTTTTTACATTGAGAATTGATCCAGATGTGAGTGGTTGGTTGTATGTTGGTAATTTGAGAGTAGAAACACCACTTGGTATTAACCCTGGTGCGAGAGGTTGGTTATACGATAACAAATCGAGACTATACACACTATTGGGTATAACTCCAGTTGTGAGTGGTTGGTTGTATGCTGATAAATTGAGGGTGTCTAGATTATTAGGTAATAGCCCAGCTGTGAGTGGTTGGTTATATGATGATAAGTTGAGACTATACACTCTATTATGTATTGATCCGAGTGTTAGTGGTTGGTTGTATGATGATAAAATTAGAGTACCCACACTGCTGGGTATTAATCCAGGTGAGAATATTTGATTGTATGATGATAAAATTAGAGTATGTACACCATTAGGAATCAATCCAGCTGTAAGTGGTTGGTTGTAGGTTGATAAATTTAGAGTATCTACACTATTGGGTATTAATCCAGGTTTGAGTGATTGGTTGTATGATGATAGATCGAGATTAGTCACACTATTTGGAATTGATTCTGATTCGAATGATAGGTTGTATGATGATAAATCGAGATTACGAACCCTATTGGGTATTAATCCAGGTGAGAGTGATTGGTTGTATGATGACAATTTTAGAATGTATACACTATTGGGTATTATTCCAGGTGAGAGTGATTGGTTGTATGTTGATAAATCGAGATTACTAACACTATTAGGTATTGATCCGGCTGTGAGTGGTTGGTTGTATTTTGATAAATTGAGAGTATTTACTCTATTGAGTATTAATCCAGCTGTGAGTGGTTGGTTATATGTTGATAATTCGAGAGTTTCAACATTATTGGGTATTGATCCAGCTATGAGCAGTTGGTCATATGATGATAATTTTAGGGTAGACACTCCATTGGGTATTGATCCAGGTACGAGCGGTTGGTTGTATGTCGATAATTCGAGAGTCTCCACACTATTTGGAATTGATCCGGGTATGAGTGGTTGGTTGTATGTCGATAAATCGAGAGTCTCCACACTATTTGGAATTGATCCAGGTACGAGCGGTTGGTTGTATGTCGATAAATCGAGAGTCTCCACCTTATTTGGAATTAATCCGGGTGTTAGTGGATGGTTATATGTTGATAATTTTAGAGAAGATACGCCATTAGGAATTGATCCAGGTGTGATTGGTTGGTTGTATTTTGATAAGTCTAAAGTATATACACTATTAGGTATTGATCCAGATATGAGAGGTTGGTTATAGGACTCCAAAAAGAGAATGCCAACACTATCGAGTATTAATCTAGCTAAGAGTGGTTGGTTATATGATGATAAGCTGAGACTAGTCACACTATTTGGTATTGATTCTAATTCGAGTGGTTGGTTGTATGACGGTAAATCGAGAGTAGTAACACCATTAGGTATTGATCCAGCCTTAAGTTGTTGATTGTATGATGATAGTTTGAGTGTATCAACACCATTGGCTATTGATCCAGCTTTGAGTGGTTGGTTAAATGTTGATAAAAAGAAAGTATCTACATTGTTGGGTTTGGAGTATACCAATACTTGTAAAGGTTTTTCGTGGTGTGCCATCATCAATTTATTTCACTTGAAAGGTGATTGAAACGGCATTATTTAAAAGAACAATAGTATTAAGAATTACAGTCCAGAAAAAAAAAAAAAAATTTTGAAAAGCATTTTTTTTTTTATTTTTTTTTAGTTTTTTTTTTCGAAAAACCTCGACTTAATTTTATATTGGACTGTGTCATCTTGGGTTGGCTTTCAAAAACATTTTTTAAATTTGAAAAATCCAACGAAATATTGAAATTTGAAAAATTTTCACCTGAGATTTTTTTTTTTTTGAAAAAATTGTGCATCCAATTGAAAAGATGTGATCACATTTAATATCTCTGTGAATAATACCTGGTTGGTGAATTTTCTTTAATGCTATTGCCATTTTAATAATTAATAATTTGATTTTCTTCAAAGTTAAATCTATAACCAAAGTCAAGAAATCTACATAAATAACTGCATAGGTCTATTTTTTAATTAAAATCATTAAGTTGGAGATGAATAACTGATGACGGTCGAATTTTCAATTAATGTATTATTATAGTATAGTATTATTAAATACTTTAAATTTTATGGCAAAGCGTATGGAATTAGTGGTTGGTTGTACGATTCTAGTATAAGATATTCTACAGAATCTGGAATTAACCCATGTTCAAATGATTGGTTGAATGTTTGTAATTCTAATTTTTGTACACCATAAAAAATTGATTGAACTGTGATTGCTTCGTTGAATAATTGGAAATTAAATAATATATAAAATGGTTCTGATCTTTATATATTATACCGTTTTTGATAACAAAATTATTTAATTCATTGATATTGAATCTAACGTTTGGATTTGGTCGTAAATAATGTTGAATAATGTTTTTTAAAAAATGATTTAATAAATGATACAAGGTATTATGGGAATACCATCACTATTTAATTATTTTAAATCACGACTTGCCCCATATATCTTATTTATAACCTAAATTTACTTAATTTCATTTTTGGTGCCATATGTGTTTCAGTTCCAAAAAAAAAAAAAAGTTTGGTTGTTTTGATTTGGTTTTAGTATTTTAAAATTTAAAATAATCTTTTTATTTTAAACTGGCCATGGTTTGAAATTTTTATTATTTAAATTATTATTTGTTGTTTAATTTTTTACACATTTCAAATACAAATAAATTGTTGGGTTTCTTTGTTTTATTATTTATGAAAATTAAAAAATAAAATTAAAATTTTAATAAAAACTTTAATGGGTGTAAAAATAAAAATAAAAAAAAAAAACTTTATAAAAAATAAAAATTAAAAAAAATTAAATATATATATAAAAAAAAAACTTTATAAAAAATAAAAATTAAAAAAAATTAAAATAAAATATATAAAAAAAAACTTTGAAAAACGAAAAACTTTTTTTTTTTTTTTTTTTTTTTTTTTTTTTTTTTTTTTTTTTTTTTCCATCATTAATGATAACAATAAATTTAAATTTGAAAAATATACATATTAATAAATAAAAATGGCAAAAAAGAAAATAGAAAGCTCTGACGAGAGTAGCAGTAGTAGTGACGAAAGTAGCAGCAATAGCAGTAGTGAAGAAGTAAAAAAGAATAAAAACAATACCAACAAAAAAATAGAGAAGAAATCAAACTCTAAGAGAAAACATGAATCAGATTCATCATCTTCATCAGAATCTGAAGTTGAATCTAAAAAATCAAATTCACATAAATCAAAAGTTTCAAAAGTTTCAAAAAAAGAAAGTGAAAGTGAAAGTAGCAGTAGTGAAAGTGAAAGTGAAAGTGAAAGTAGCAGTAGTGAAAGTGAAAGTGAAAAAAAACAAGAAAAAAAGAAGATAGATAAAAGCAACAGTAGTGAAAGTGAAAGTGAAAGTGAAAGTGAAAGTGAAAGTGAAAGTGAAAGTGAAAGTGAAAGTGAAAGTAGCAGTAGTAGTGAAAGTGAAAGTGAAAAAAAACAAGATAAAAAAAAGATAGATAAAAGTGAAAGTGAAAGCGAAAGTGAAAGTGAAAGCGAAAGAGAAAGTGAGACTAAAAGTAAAAAGAAAATAGAAAGTGAAAGTGAAAGTAAAAGTGAAAGTGAAAGTGAAAGTGAAAGTGAAAGTGAAAGCGAAAGCGAAAGCGATAGTAAAAGTAAAAATAAAAATAAAAATAATAAAATAGAAAACAAGAGTAGTGACGAAAGTGAGAATGATTCATCAGAAAGTTCAAGCGAGGATGAGAAAGAGGAAAATGATGAAGAAGAAAATGAATCAATGGATGAAGTTTTAATGGATGTTGATAAAAAAGAAAAAAAAAGTAATAAAAATAAAATAGATAATAATGGTGATAATGAAGAAGATATAGATATAATTAAAAGTACAGAAGATTTATTAAATTTATTAATAAATGAAAAGAATAATAATAATAGTATTACATCATCATTAAACTATCCAAATAAGAAAAGAATTTCAAAGAAAACAGATCAAGAAAAAGAATATTTCATTGATAAATCCTCAATTCTATCAACTAGATTATTATTATTATTAAGAAAAACCTTATCATTACAAACTGATAATAAATCTTCATTATCAACTTTACTCAATCAATTATCATTTAATCAATCCTCTTCATCTTCAAATACAATCTCAACATATAGTGATTTAACACTTTGGAAAGATATTCAAAAAAATAATCAAAATATAATAAATCAAACTGATCAACAAATAACATTAAATGTAACTATTTATTATTATTATTATTATTATTATTATTATTATTATTATTTATTAAATCAAATGTAAATTATTATTAATATTAATATTGCTTATTCAAAATTTAAATAAAAAAGAAATCAACAACAAATAAAGAAGAAAATAATATAAACAATACCAATAAGATAAACAAAACTTTTAGAGATTTTTATGTAGATAGAATGACAAATCAATTTGGTGATGATTTAGATAAATTAAGAGATGATCCATATTATAAAGATAGTATGTTAACTATGATTTTAGAAAGTATGGAATCTGGTATCGATTTATATACAACTCAAGATAAATTATTATTATTAAAATCAAATAATAAAAAATAAATAGAAAAAATAAAATAAAATAAAAAAATATAATGAATGAAAAAATCTATGTTATGTTATGTGTATGAATTTTTTGTTTTTTTTTTTTTTTAATTTTTATATTTATTTATTTCTTTACAAATTAGTCCAAGTGGTAACTTTACTTTTAGTTTCAAATTTAACTAAAGAACCATTAGTTGGTCTTGAATCAGATTTGGTTGACCATTCAAATAATTTTTCAGAGACTTCAGAGAGTGGTGTCCAATCATCAAAGTTAGAATCAGACATGTATTTACGATTGGTTGGAGTATCCAATGTAACTGGTAAGATACCTAATGAAGTTGACCCAGTTGGGAGACCACCATTTTCACTTGCTAAATCTTTAATGATATGATGAGTTGCAGCTTTAGTTGCACCGTATGCAATCATACCTGGTGTTTTGTTTAATGCTGCTGATGCACCTGTTAAAACGAATAAACCACCTGGAGTTAAAACTTTGGCACCAATGTGTGCTGATGCAAATGCTGAATATAAATTCATATCAATCATTCCTTTTACTGATTTTAAAAAGTCATCACTTGATGCATTACCACCTGACCAACCACCTGCTGCACAAACAAATGTATCAACTTTAATATCTGCAAAAAAAAAAAAAAAAATTAAAAATAAAATTAAAAATAAAATAAAATAAAATACTTGATATTAGTATTATATATAAATATATAATATATTTTTATATATTTTTATACTTTACTTTTAGAATTAATTTTTTCAATGACTGATTTAATTTCTTCTTCACCAGAATCTTTAATTGTTAAAGAGACATCAGCATTTGTATTATCACGGAAATCAATTGAAATTGTATTCCAACCATTTACTTTGAAGAATCTAACAACCTCAGCACCTAAAGCGCCTGATCCACCTAATACTAATAAATTCTTTGACATTTTATGTGTTAATTAATTTTGGAATAAATATAAAAAAAAAATAAAAAAAAAAATAAAAAAAATAACAAAAAAAAATTTTAAATGAAAAAAAAAAATTAAAAAAAATTCAAAAAAATTGAAGAGAATGAAATTCACAGACTTCTCTCGAACCAAAAATAACAAAAAAAAAAAAAAATGAGCAGTCAGGCATTCGGGAAAAATATTTTCAGAAATTTCGTTTTGTTGTTGGAAATAAAAAAAAAAAAGAACGAATTTAGATATGAATATTTTATAAGTTTTTTTTTTAATTTTTTTTTTTTTTTGTGATATGTTTTTTAAAAAAGAATAATAATAAAAATAATATTATTTAAAAAACTTTTTTTTTTTATTCATTTTAATAGAAATGGAAAAAAAAAATATTAGTAGAATACAAAAAAGAGAGATATCTCCATTTAAACGAAAAAAAAAAAAAAAAAAAGGTTTTTTTAAATAATATTATTTTTATTATTATTCTTTTTTTTTTAAAATGTTTTTTTTTTTTTTTTTTTTCAAAATGGATACACAGAAAATCTTTTTTAATTTTATTTTTTTTTTTTTTTTTTTTTTTTTTCTTTTATTTTTTTATTTTTTTTTCTTTTATTTAATTTTTTAATTTTTTTTTTTTTTTTTTTTTTTTTTTTTTTTTTAAAAGTTAGAAACAAATTTAAAAATAAAATTAAAAATATAAAATTACAAAAAAAAAAAAAATAAATAAATAATAGATTTAATAATGAATGAAAATGAAGGAATAATAACCAATATTAATAATGAAAGTAGTGGCACATCATTAATGAACGTATTGGGTATATTGATACCTATTAAAATAATTGTTACAATTTATTTATTCTCAAAAGCGAGATTACCCGTTGGATTTGCTAGATACTTTGGAAGATTATATCATTTTATGACCAACCCAATTAGACTGGGATTACAACTTGCAGGTCTTAGAGGACCTTTCATAAGTCAATTGGATGATAACGTTTTTTTAGGTGCAATGCCAATGGGAACTGATGTGACTCTATTGTTTTATAAATATAAGATCAATTCAATCGTTAATCTTTGTGATGAATACTCTGGACCAACTCAACATTACACTCAATTAGGTATGCAACAATTGTATGTACCAGTGGTCGATCATTTTGAACCAGATGTTGAAATCATTGAGAAATCGATTCAATTCATAATTAGACAAACTGAATTGGGTAATCGTGTTTACATTCATTGTAAAGCAGGTAGAGGTCGTTCAGGTGCTATCGCAATCTGTTGGATTGCCTACTCAAGACGCGTTTCATTAGAAGTGGCACAAAAAATTTTAATTGAAAAAAGAAAAATCGTTAGAAAACATTTATATAAACAAAAAAATGTACTCCAATATTATTCAACTCATTGTTTAAATAGCAATCCATCAATATAATATTAAATTTATATTTTTTTTCATTAATAAAAAAAAAAAAATTATTAAAAAAGCGAGAGATTTCATTTAATTATAAAAAAAAAAAAAAAAAAAAAAAAAAGAATTTTATTTTTTTCAAATTTTATTTTTTTATAATTTTTTTTTTTTATTTTTTTATTGAAAAAATAAAATTATTTATTTTTATATATATTTACCACATAGACCAAGATTTTTTTTTTTTAATATTATATATATATATACATTTATTTATTTAATTGATTATTCATTTTTTTTTTTTTTTTTTTTTCATAAAAAATGAATAAAAATCAAAATGATTGGAAAGTTGAATTAAGAAAAGCAACAAGATCTAGTTTAATTAGTATAACTAATGAAACAGATTTTCAACTACAAAGAATATCATGTAAATTACAACAAGGGATGTTAAGATTAATTCCACCAGGTAAATATTTATTTCTTTATATGTATGTGGGATTTTCAAAATTATTTACAATTATTTTTATTTTATTTTCTTTAAAAATATGTAAAAATCAATAAAGAGATTATACCACCAAAATCTAGTATTGAATTTGGATCAGAGAGCAATGCATTTATGACAGGTACAAAAGGATCGGTAATTTATATAGTATTGCCACCATCTGTTGCACCAATTAATGTTGGATCAATTCAATCATTAACACATTTACAATCATTGAAACTTTGGGATCCATTGGTTTACATTGTAATTGAATGGTCAACACCTTATTGGTCACAACATAATTGCAATATTCAAGTTCAACCACAACAAAACTCTTCTCTATTAAATGTTAGATCAAATCTATCACAACGAGAAATTAATAAACAAATTCATTCAGAGGTTTTAATGTTTATTCATAATAATGATAGTAATGGTGATATTCAATTTAAAGTTTATAAAAACTCATTATCAAGTAGTGGTAATTCTAATTTAAATAATAGTAATAATAGTATAGGTGGTGGAGGAAGTAGTAATGGTTCATCACCAAGTATGTCACCACAATTTACATCAATTTCAAAAACAAATTCACCTCAAATTAATACTAGTAGCAATAATATAAATAATAATAATAATAATAGTAAACCAATATTTTCAATTGTAGATAATGATTATACATCATCACAATCTTCATCAACATCATCAATACCAGTGGTGGCAGGTACAAATAGTGGAAATTCGACAAATATATCATCACCATCACCATCACCATCACCATCAACATCATCAAATTCATCATTTTCATCTAGTTTACCATCATTCTTTTCAAATAATTTCCCATTACCATGGTCAAATGATGGGTTTGGAGTTGATGGTAGTTGGAAAGCAAATGTAAAGAGAGGATCTCGTGGTCAATTTATAACCATTCGTAATAATACTACTAAACATTTAATAAGAAGGAATCAAACATCTTTAAGTAGCGGAAGATGGTGTGAACCACCACCAGAAGGAATACCACCAAATTCAGTGGTTGAGTTTGGTTCAGTTAGTAGTGGTTTTACAACAGGTACAGATGGGGTAGTTCATTATCATAGTCAAGGTTCAAAATCAGATTTTAGATTTCAATTTAATAATCCACTAATGGGTAAATCATCATTCACCTATCATTGCCCAAATGGTTTCAACGTTGAAGAGAAGTATACAGATGGTAATATCTCGTCGGTGTATTTCACAATCAATGAAGGTGATTCACCAACAGCAAAACAACAACAATTCGATTCACCACTACCAACACCACCAATTAAAACCGATCCAAAACAAGTATTTATAAATGATGATTCAGTTAGAATATTTTCATTCAATGTTGGCTCAATAAATGTTAAAGAGTGTGGTAAAGATTTAATTAATATGAATAATAATAATGGTGGAAATAGTAATAATAAACAAGATCAAAATAAAGAAAAAGATAATCAAATGTTAAACAATTCAAATTTAATTAATAAAAGAATTGAACAGATATCAAAGAATTTAATTAATTTCTCAGAGAAATATGATATAATTTTATTACAAGAAGTGTTTTTAGATTCATCAAAAGATATATTAGTAAAGAATTTAAAGATTTATTATCCATATATTATTGATAGATGTGGTGAGAATTCTGGTTTATTCTTTGCAAGTAGGTTCCCACCATTATGGAATGAATTTAGACAGTTTAATAATGGTATTGGTTCAGATGTAAAGTATAGTAAAGGTGTACAAGGTGTGAAGTTGGATATATCGACCATTAGGGAGAATACATATCTCTATGTTTTCAATGCAAATCTACAAGCTAATCCAGATAATTCAATCGCTTGGCAAATGGTAAATGGTGATGATAAACAAAGAAAAGCCGCTACTGTTCGTACATTACAATTACAATCAATTCGTGATTTCATCTCAACGGAATTAGCAATGCAATCCTCATCGATTGCAAATTCAGCATTGCTAATGGTGGGTGATTTCAATCTAAATGCAGAGGTAGAGCAAGTTATATCCGACAATGAGGGTAATAGTATTACACTCTCACAAATAATACCAGAGTTGGCAAAGAAAATCAATAATAAAGAGATCACAGTAACATTTAGTTATCAACTATTGGAACATTTGAATGACTTGAATATTCCAATGAGATATTTGGGTATACTAAGATCACAATTACAAAACAATCGTATGAAATCTTTAGTACTCACTGAAATGATCACCTACATTATAAAGAAGGACATAATCGAACATTTAACTCAACGTCATAATCAACATCAATCAAATATCAACGAAGATGAACAAATCTATAGAGAGGTGGTTTTAGATACATTTAATCTAATCTTTCATTATACAAGAAAGGATTGTATTCAGTTTTGGCGTCATCATCTTAGAAAGAGATTGCGTTCTGAATTCAGCTCCTCTCTATCAGAGATTGAACAACAAGATTGGGTAGATCTAAGAACTCATGTCATTAATCTTCAACTATTCACAAGCTTAAAATATTCTTTAGAGATCACTTTTAATCCAAAAGCTGTATTCCAAATTATGAAAGGTTCCAGAATAAATACAAAAGAAATCATACCGATTCCATTGATTCAACTTGAACAAATTGAAGAAATCATTCTACCACCTCTAACTTCTTATTGGGGTTCAGATTCAAATACTGATATAAATTATTTTACAAACATTGATCATCTAAAAGAACAACAAAAGAAACAAGCTCAGCAACAGCAGCAGCAGCAACAACAACAAGCTCAACAACAACCAAATAATACAAATATAATCAATACAATAGAATCATCACAAATTCAACAAAATAATAATATACAAATCTATTTGAAACCAACTGATGAATATAGTAATATGTTGAAGATATTAGGTAATCCTGTTGATCTCTTTAGAGAGTCAAATCCATTTTCACCAGGTTATACGATTCATCAAGCATTGAATCAACGTGTTGAAAAATCATCCCTCAAAGAACGTGTAGATTATATATTAAACTTCAAATTATCACCAAATTTTGGTGACCATGAAGGTAGAAATCAATTACTAAAATTGGAATGCACTGAAACTAATATAGTCCCAATGGGTGCAACTCCTCAAACTAGATTATCAAATCATTTTGCATTAGAATGTATATTACATATTAAAAAGAAATAATAATAAAAAATTATTATTTTTTTAAAAAAAAAATTGAAAAAAACTAGTTATATTTTTATTTTTTTTTTATTTATTTTATTATAAAATAAAAATGAAACTCTATCAAATGTATTTTATATAAAAAAGAAAGAGTGTTTTTTTTTTTTTTTTTTTGATAGGTGTGTATACAATGATTATTTAATTTATTAAAGATGGTGATGATGTTTTAAAAAAAAGAAAAGGGGGGGGGGGGGGAAGGCGTGTTGTTAATTGATTATTTGAATATTAATATTTTAATATTTTTATGATTGCATTTTGGTTGTGGTTAATTGTTCAATTTTTTCAGCATTGTTCTTAATTCTCTCTTGTAATTTATTCAAAGCGGATGGACCTCTGATGAGAGAAAGATTTTGATTGATTTCCTTAAGTTTTTGTTTCTTTTGCATACCTTTAACACCTTCCATTCTATTCTTGTAGAATGTTCTCTCTCTACGTTCTTTAATCTTTTGTACTCTTGCCATTGCAACAATAGTATTGTTGATTAATTCTCTATCATATTTAACTGGTCTATTACGTTTCTTTTCAAATTCTAATGTTTTATCAACAGTCATTTCCTTTCCATTTAACTTTCTAAATGCTTTAGTCCATCTAGTCTTTCTTGGGTTACGTTTTAATTTAAAGTTTTTATGACATTTTGATCTACAGAAACGGAATTGCTATAAAAAATAAAAAATAAAAAATAAAATAACAATATTGATTAAATATATATAAAAAAAAATATATTAATATATTGATTCTGATTTTTTTCTCTAATTTTATATCAAATTTTTTATTTATTTTATTTATTTTTAAATTTGATTTTATTGTTTTTTTTTAAAATTATTTTTATTTATATTTTTATTTCTATAAATGATACAAACTTTACAATCATTTCTAACAAACATAACACCATGACCTGGATAAACTGGTCCACTACAGAAATAACACTTCTCGATTCTCATCTTTTTATATTTGTGTAAAAAAAAAAATAATAATAAAAAATAAAAAAAAAAAAAAAATTTTTAAAAGCGAATTTTTTTTTCGATACCTCGTTTTTTTTTTTTTATTTTTTTTTTTATTTTTATTAATTTTTTTTTTTTTCGTTTTTCTAATTTTTTATTTTTTTTATTTTTATTTTTTCAACAAAATAAATTAAATTTTTGCCAAGACACAATTGGATAAATCAATTAATTCCTTATGATTTCTCTAATAATTTTTGTTTTTAAATTGTATGAATATGTATAAATTATTACAACTTCTTTTTTTTAAATTGTAATAATAATAATAATAATAATAATAATAATAATAATAATAATAATAATAATAATAATAATAATAATAATAATAATAATAATAATAATAATAATAATATCCAATCACAACACATTTATTTAAATAAAATAAACCAAATTCACCAACCGATATTATAATAATTTTTTTGAATAATATTTGATATTTTTATTTTTGATTTTTACCTCCAAATTTATTAAGGAATTTGTTATTGGAACGTATCTTTTTTGTTAACATGAATGCAGAAACAGCTAAAGCACAACCAACAACAGGAACAGTGACAGCAACTGGAATTAACCATGGTTTTTTATTTTCCTTTCCACAAGAATCTGATGATTTAAAATCTGGATTAATAATGACTGAAAAATCTATTATTGTTGTTTAAAACTATTAATACTTTTTAATTTTTTTTTTTTTTTTTTTTTTTTTTTTTACATACCAGGATCTAATAAACATTGATTACAATGTGGTAAATCTAATGAAATTACAACTTTTTTATCATCTTTTGAAATTACTTTAGTGATTGTAGTTGTTGGTCTACCATCTGATAAAATTTTATCTTGAAATCTACCATAAAGTGTTTTACCATTTTTACTAATTTTAAGATAATTTACATTTTGTAAATCATTACTATTTGATGATGTTTCAATATTGGTGCTTTGACTATCACTATCTATACATTCATTGATTTTGCTTCCTTCGTTTAATGAAACATCAGAAGACATTTGAATCTGTAATGTATTTAAATTACTTTTATAATTCCAATTTGATACTGATAATGAAAGTTTAAAACCATCTTTACTAACAGTGAATTGGTTACCTGCAAATGTAAATTCTTTGCCATTGTTACTTTCAATATTTTCAATGGTCATAGTAACTGTAGCATTGTTTATGTTTTGATAAAATGTTGTTATTGATGATCCAACACCAGTTGCGCTGTTGGTGGTATTATTAATTTTCCAACCATTTTTAAGATTAACCAAAGTGTTTGGTACTTGATTATTATAAAAATCCATTTCACTGATTGAGTCAATGTAAATCAAATAAATAGTATCTTCATTTGAAATCGATGTTGAACCATCAGGATTAACATGAGTGTCAGTTGGTGGTAATGTTGATCCTACATCCTTAGTTTTACAATCGGGACCAATATAATTTTCATTACATTTACATTCACCATTTGATTTACAAACACCATTACCACTACAATTATTTAAACATTTAATCGTTGATTCTGAATATGGATAAATTAAACCTGTCCATGTAATATTATTTTGAATTATTTGAATATTCTTTGAACCAATACCTGGTGGAATTGTAATAGTAATTGTTTCATTATCAATTGATTGAACTGCTGTATATTCATTATCTATTGAGAGCTGTAAATATTCATGAACATCACCAAACCAACCCGATAATGTAATATTACCACCGGTTGTAGAGGGTACTTTACTTGATGATGATACATAGTGGTATGGAATTGTACAAACTTCAAAGTTTACAGTTGTCCATTTAATATCACATGTACATAGTTTAGTAGTATAATTACAATAACCATTTAATGGCTGAATGTATGGATCTATTAAACCATTCCATATTATATTATTTTGAAGAACAGTTGTATTTACTAAACCAAATCCACCACCAATCTTTGTTGAAATTGAACTTGAATTTATAAATGTTATTTGTGAATTAACACCGTCAAATAATACCTGTAAGCCAGTATGAATATTACCAAACCAACCAATTAATATAATTTCACCACCAGATCCATGTGAAACTTTAGTTGAACTTGTTACTTCATGTTTTGGTATTGAACAATCATCAGAGGTCCATCCATTACTACAATTACAGATACCTAAACGATCATTACAAATTCCATTTAAACAAGTTGAATTACATTTAACAGGTGTGTATTTTAAATCGATATAGAATGTTGAATTTTTATCATCAACAATAACTAAAACTGAAGTATTGCCATAGTCTACTACTGGATAATCAATATCACAAATAATTTCATAAAAAGTATTTGATTTAATAATACATTGGTTATCACCTATTGTTACATTTATAACTGATTTATCATAGGAATAATATTGGCCTTGAATAATGAATGTTGCATTATTTTGAACTATTTCATCAATTTGTGGTGGATTTCCTGATACTGAAAGTGTAAAATTGATACCTGGTACTAAAAGTCTAACTTGAATGATATCATAGGAATTGCTATTAGTTATAACATTCCCTGTAAAACTATCATTTAAATTATTTGTAACGAATTGTATTTCTGGATATGTTACAATATTGGTTAAGCTAGTTCCAATATTTTTTCCAATTAACACAGCTTTTGAATTAATTATAAAAATTTTATAAATACTTATTTGTTCTTTTAATTGAAATTTAAATTAATATCCTTTTTTTTTTTTTTTTTTTTTTTTTTTTTGATTTGTAAAAATTTACTTACCTTCAGTACAAGTTGCACTAGTATTATAGTTTGAAAAATTATTACCAATTAATCTATTTCGATATGTTGGATCTTGTAAATAGCAATAGAAACAATCTGGTAAAGGACCTGATAATTGATTATTTGAAACATCCAAAATAATTGAGCACCATGATTCATCGATTACACCTGTTAATTTATTTCCACTTAATGAAACTTGTTGAGTGAATCTTGATTTTTGTAATGTATCATTGACTGATGGAAGGTTTCCCCCAATTCCTGAGTTTTTCAATGAAAGTACTTGAGTTCTTTCAAATAATACCATATTTGGTAAATTTGAAAAGTTTCCATTATTCACTGAAAAATCTCTACAAGTACCTGTTGGTAATTTTGAAAATGGGAAATTACCATTGATATTGAATTTTTTACCTGCATTTTGTAAATTAAAAGAAACATAGGTTTGATTATTATTTGATAAATCAATATAGTCACTTGGTGAATTCCATTCCCCTTGGGAAAAATAACTAAAATTTATAATTAAAATGGAAAAAAAAAAAAAGAAACAAAGGTTTAGTTTGTGAGGAAATTAAAAAAAAAAAGAGGTACATTTAAAAACCTACATTGTTGACCACTTTGGATTGTTAATATAAGAAAATTCAATTGGAAAATTATAAAGACTTGAACTTACTAAACCAATACCAATGTAACCAATATTATTAAAATATTGAATATTTTTGAAAGATGATTGATTAAAACCATTATCTAAAATCAATGTAAGTGTTCCTAGAATTGGAAATACTGATAAATCAGGTATATTTAGAGGTTTTATTGATAGTGATGCAAGTTTGCTATCACTTTGGTTACCATCAATTTCGATGTCACAAAATTTTCCATTCATTCCACTAAAAAAATTGTTCTATTATTAGCATTATTATTGATGTTGTTGTTGTTGTTGTTGAAAACAGTGTAGGAAGTGTAACATATATTAAACATAGAAAGATACTTACAAACTTGATACATTTTTCAAATAAGATGCTTTAATAGTTAAGTTTGTATTATCTACACCACCAATATTAAAACTGAGGTAATCGTATTTTGGAAGGATTTTGTCAATCTCTAAAATAGTATTGGTGTGAATAGTTAAATAGCCGATTGATGGCATTGGGTTGTATATAAATGTTTGATCAACTGAAACGCCAGTAATAAATAAAGAATAAAGTTTGGTGAACCCAGCAAAATCACTCCACGTAAACGCTTGTATTGTTGATGACATAAAATACCTATTTTTGAAAAAAAAAAAAAAAAAAAGAAAAAAAAAAAAAAAAAAGATTAATTAATAAATTAAAAACCATTTTTAAATTTTCATATGATCTTGGTTGTATTTACAATGATACCAAATTTCCATTCGAATCACATCCAGATCCTTGAATTGAATTACCACATATTATTGTTTCAATATTTGGTACATTTAATGCCGAGTAATTAGATTTTTGAACAATATTTTTAAGAAATGGTACTATTTAAATAATATTATTTAATTAAATAAATCATTGTTATTATATTTTTACTCTTACAAATTTTTTTTTAATTTTTTTTATTTTCCAAAATAAAAAAATAAAAAAATATAAAAAAAATAAAAAAAATAAAAAATTAAAAAAATTGAAAAAAAAAAAAAAAAATTAAAATATAAATTAATGATAATATTACCCTCTTCTGGAACAAGATCAATTGAATTTACTGAACAAATAATTGAAAACAAAAGTATAAAATAGATTTGTATGTTCTTGTGGTTTTTCATTTTTTTTTTTTTTTTTTTTTTGTGCAATGTTGTTTTTTTTTTTTAAATTTTTTGTTTTAAAGCCAAAAAAAAAAAAAAAAAAAAAAAAAAAAAAAAAGAGTAAAAAAGTTGGAAAAAATCTAAAAACTTATACTTTAAGATATTTTTTTTGATATTTTTTTTGATATTTTTTTTTTAATTTTTTTTTATTTTTTTTTATTTTTTTTATTTTTTTTTGGGTTTTGATCGCAAAATTATTTTCAAAAATTATTATTATTTTTTTTTAAATTAATTATTGCATTGATCATCTTTTCATACAACCCATTTTTAATTGTATTTTTTTTTTATTTATTTATTTATTTTTTATTTATTTATTTATTTTTTATTTATTTTTTAAGATGAAAAAAAAAAAATTATTTGTCCCATTTTATTTAAAATTTTTTAAAGCGATTTTCATTCTAATTTTTTCTTTTTTTAATCTTAATATCTTCATTGTTAATAAAAATGAGGCGATTATTAAAGCACAACCAACGATAGGAACAGTTACAGCAACTGGTATTAACCATGGTTTTTTATTTTCCTTTCCACAAGAATCTGATGATTTAAAATCTGGATTAATAACAACTGAAAAATCTATAGTTTTGGTTAGTTTTTTTTTTTTTTTTTTATAAAAAAAATAAAAAGAAAATAAAAAAATAAACATACCAGGATCTAATAAACATTCGTTACAATGAGGCATGTTAAGTGAAATTAAAATCTTTTTATCATCTTTTGAAATTACTTTAGTGATTGTAGTTGTTGGTCTACCATCTGATAACATTTTAGTTTGAAATCTACCATAAAGTGTTTTACCATTTTTACTAATTTTAAGATAATTTACATTTTGTAAATCATTACTATTTGATGATGTTTCAACATTGGTACTTTTACTATCACTATCTATACATTCATTGGTTTTATTTCCTTCATTTAATGAAACATCAGAAGACATTTGAATTTGTAATGTATTTAAATTACTTTTATAATTCCAATTTGATACTGATAATGAAAGTTTAAAACCATCTTTACTAACAGTGAATTGGTTACCTGCAAATGTAAATTCTTTACCATTGTTACTTTCAATATTTTCAATTGTCATAATAATTGTAATATTATTTATGTTTTGATAAAATGTTGTTATTGATGATACTGATTCAATTGAATTCGAATTATTTTTATCAATTTTCCAACCATTTTTAAGATTTATTGATGAATTTTGTATTTGATTATTATTAAAATCAATTTCGTTGATTGATTCAAAATAAATTAAAAATATAGTATCTTCATTTGAAATCAATGTTGAGCCATTCGGATTTATATGAGTTTGAGAAGGTGGAGTTGAACTTGAAGCTTTAGTTAAACAATCGAGGCCAATATAATTTTCATTACATTTACATTCACCATTTGAATTGTTACAAACACCATTACCACTACAATCATTTAAACATTTAATTGTTAATTCTGAATATGGATAGATTAAACCTGTCCATGTAATATTATTTTGAATAACTTGAATGTTCTTTGATCCAACACCTGGCGAAATTGTAATAACAATTGTTTCATTATCAATCGATTGAATTGGTAGAGGTGTATTATTTATTATTACTTCTATATTATTATGAATATCACCAAACCAACCAAATAGTGAAATATTACCACCAGTTGTAGAAGGTACTTTACTTGATGTTGATATATAATGATTTGGTATCACACAATAAGGACCCGGGGATAGGGTTGTCCATCCATTGTAACAATAACATTCTTTTGTAAAACCATCACAATAACCATTGTTTATAGTGCTGTTCATCAGTTTAATAACGAATGATGTGTTCATACCGTCAACATAGAGCACACTTTTTTCATCAGACCAAGAATCATAAGAAAAAACAGGAAAATCAAGTTTACAAATTATTTCACTAAAAATACTTGATTGAACTGTACAATCCAAAAATTCTTTACCATTATAAATCTTTACAATAATGGCTGATTTATTATATGAAAAATATTGGCCAATAAAGTTAACGGTTAAACCACTGGTTGAGAAATTAGACACGGCCGGTGGATTATTACCAAGTGAAAGTGTAAAATTAATACCGGGTATTTTAAATCGAATATTGATAAAATCATATGAACTGATATTACCAAAAATAGTACCAGTAAAACTATCATTTAAATTGTTGGTATTAAATAAAATCAATGGATCTGTAATAATATTATTCAAATTTATTCCAATATTTTTTCCTATTAACGTGGCGGAATTCTCATTAATTATTATTTTATAAACTGAAATTTGTTCTATTATTTTTTTATTATTTATTAAAAAATTAGTATCAAATCTATTATTAATTAATTAAAAAAAAAGGGGTGTAAATTATAATTGTTAGAAAAAAACATACCATAGGTACAAGCTGGGTTTATATCAATGTTAGTAAAATTGTTTCCAATTAATCTATATCTGTATGTTGGATCATTTTGATAACAATAATAACAATCTGGTAATAAACCTGATAAAGCATTATTAGAAACTTTCAAATCAATTGAGCACCATGATTCATCGATCGTTCCCGTTAACTTATTACCCGTTAAATCAAAAGTGTGAGTTACTCTTGATTTTTGTAATGAATCTTTTGCCGAAGGAAGGTTGCCACCAACATTTGAAAAAAGTGAAATTTGTTTAACATTATTAAATATTTTCAAGTCAGGTAATGTTGTCAAGTTTCCATTAATAAAATTAAAATATTCACATTGGCCTGACGATATTTTTGAGAATGGGAAACTACCATTAATATTAAACTTTGGACCTGCTGAAATTGTAAAATAACTATTTGAAACTTTATGATTTGAAAAATCTATATATTCACTTGGTGGATTCCAATTACCATTCAATTCTCTAAAATGGAAACAAAAAATAAAAAAGAAAAAAAAATATTTAGTATACTTCAAACGAACTACTATTCAAAAAAAAAACTTACACATATATCCATTTTGGATTTTGAATTAAACTTAATCCAATTGGAAAATCATATGAAATAATAGATGGAAAGGTTAGTTTTAATTCAATAATTGAATTAAAACTTTGTAAATTTGAAAGTGTTGATTGATTGAAATAATATCTCGTTGAGTCAAAATAAAAAGAGCTCAAATTTTGAAACAACATGACATTTGGTAAATTGGGTGAAACAATCCTTAAAACCTCAATTTCATTTCCACTTGGGTCACTAAGATCATTTTCAATATTTACAGGATTTTTTATTGAACTTTAAATTATAATAATTATTATTATTAATATTATTTTTATTATTATTATTATTATTATTATTATTATTATTATTATTATTATTATTATTATTATTATTATTATTATTATTATTATATAAGTAATAGTGAAATTTAAAAACTTACAAAAAAACAAGTTTCGAGAAATAAGATGCTTTTATATTTAAAACAGGAGGATTGATTACATTTAAATTGAATTCAGTAATAAGAGTGTTTTGGGGAAGTGGTTTGTCAATGATTAAATTTGAATAGGTATGGATTTCTAAAAGGGGAACTAATTTTGTAGAGTTATATAAAAAATATTGATCACTTAAATAAACATTGGTAATTACTAAATTTTCAAGTTTTGAAAATCCAATAAAATCATCCCAATTAATACTATTAGTTGAATTTGCTTTAAGTATTCTGAAAAAAACCAATTGGTTAGTCTTTCATTGATGTGTATAGATATATATATAATTTTATTATTATTATTATTATTATTATTATTATTATTATTATTATTATTATTATTATTATTATTATTATTATTATTATTATTATTATTATTATTATTATTATTATTATTATTTTTTTTTTTTTTTTTTCACATACAATCCTGATAAATAACCATCAGCATCACAATAACAATCTGTAAAATATCCGTTACATATTTTCGATTCTAAACCTGCAACATTCAAATTTATATCATTTATTTTTTGCGCAAGTGCAAAAAGAGGTTGCTCTTTATGTTTTAAAAAAAAAAAAAAAAATTTAAATTATTAAATATTCCAAAAAAAATAAATAAAAAAAGTAAACCAATTTATAAAACACATAATTATAAACTATCTTACGTTCGATTGATATTAAATCAATACAATTAACTGAACAAATAATTAAAATTGTAAAGAAAATGATGTGTTTGTAATTGGCCATGAGAAAAATATGGTGAAAAAAAAAAAAAAAAAAAATCTTGTGTTTCTTAATAATGAAAACACCAAACAGAAAATGGTTATCTGAAAAAAAAATATCCAAAAAAAAAATCTAAAACAAAACAAAAAAATTGAAATTTTTTTGATTATTTTCTTTAGTGGTTTTTTTCTTTTTGATGATTTTAATTATCAAAACACACTTACAAGTTGTCAGTGAAATATACTGACTTTTTTTTTTTTTTGTTTCTTCTAATATTTAAATTTTGTTGTATTTTTGGCCATTTTAATATAATATTTCTTATACAGAATAAGAGTAAGTTATTATAAAAAAAAAGTGAAAAAGTAATTAAAAGAAAAAAAAAAAAAAAAGTTTTTATTTAAAAAAAAAAACAATAAAAAAAATACAAAAAAAATAAAAAAAAAACATATTTTTAAAAAATAAAAAAATAAAATTGAATTCAAGACACCTAAAAATCGAACTTCAAGACACCAATTTTTTTTTTTTTTTTTTTTTTTTTTTTTTTTTTTCATAACAAAAAAAAAATTATGATTAAGAGATAAATAATTTTAAACATAACAATTATTATTATCATTTTATACTAAATCGTTATTAATAAAGTTATAAATATTTTATTTCATTATATTTAATCCTATACCCATTTTTAATTACTTTCACTTTGAATTTAATCTATGTAATTTAAATATAAACCTATATTCAAAAATAAAAAGATGGTTTTTAATTTTTTTAATTTTCCAGAGCAAAACCAAATATTTTATTTATTTTTTTTTTTATTTTTTTTATTTTTTTTTATTTTTTTTTATTTATTTTTAATCTTTATTTGTTTCATATTTTTATTTTAAAATAAAATTTTTAAATTTATTTTAAATAAAAATAAAAAATTTTTTTTGTGAAAATATTCCTTTTAAAAAAAAAAAGTGTTCTGAAATAATTTTTTTTTTTCTTTCTTTCTCTATTCTTTTATATTTATTTTTTATATTTTTATTTTATTTTATTTTCATTATTATTTTTTACCTTTTTTTTTTTATATATTTAAATAATTTTTGAAATTACATTTGATAGATAAATATCATCATGGGATATGATTTTAATATTTTATGTGTTTGTTCAAAATTAAAAGAAAAAAAAAAAAATAAAAAAAAATTTGAAAAAATACCTTTTCGCTTGATTTTTTAATTTTTAATTATTTTTAATTAATTTTTTTTTATTTATTTTTATTTTTATTTTTAATTTTATTTTTATTTTTATTATTTAAAATTTTTTTTTTAAAAAAAAATTAACAAAAAAAAAATAAACATATATTAAAAAAACACACCAATGACATCCACACCAAAATAGTAAATTAAATAACATTGATGTCAATAGCAACAAATTTAAAATCCTTCTATCTTATTATACTTATTTTAATATTGAGTAATTAATAAAAGAAAAAAAAGAATACAACAATAAAACAATAAAACAATAAAACTATAAACCAAAAATAAAATAAAATCGATTATAAAAAGTAAACATAAATAAATAAATCCAAATAAATATGCTTTTCGGACTTAGGGTTTGGGTTGCTAAAAAAATAACATCTATTTTTGATACAACTCTAATATCAGCAAATGTAACTTTTAAAACTTTTTTTGAAGAATGTAAATATATTTATATGTAACATACTCTATAAAAAAAAAAAATAAAAAAAACAAAAACAAAAATAAAAATACAAATAAATAATAAAAATAGTAGTTAAATGAAACAATATATTAATATTTCATTTTTATTTATATATTTATAGTATGGCAATTAATGGTACAATTAGCTAATATTGTCATAGTAGCAGTACTAGGATTATTCTATAAACAAGGATATCAATCATATTGGGAAGAAAAGAATAGAATAAAGAAAAAATCATCTAAAAAACAAATTAGAAGAAAACCCTCACCTTTTCTTCAATTATTAAATGAACAAAATGAAATTGATGGTTATAATACTACCACCACAACAACACCAAATACTAGTTCAGGTGCATCAAGTCCAACATCAAGTCCAAATTTATCATCATCTTCATATAGAAGAAGTACATCACCATTACTTAAATATAATTCATCAAATACATCTTTAAAGAAATCACCGTCATTGGAAACAACACCAAAATATAATACTATTAATTGTAGTCATATTAGTCATACACATACAAATAGTGGTGGTAGTAATAGTGGGAGTGGTAGTAAAAGTAAATCTAGTAAAAAGTTTAAAAAAGTTAATAGTTTTACACGTCAAGATTTAGTACATCAACATGAACAAATTACAACAGGTCTATTGGAAGATATTAGAACTAATTTATTGTTATTTTTTGATGCTTCATTTGGTTGGTTAAGATCTACCATATCATCAATACTAGCTAGAATTAGTGGATTTAGTATACGTTCTTTATTTTTCTTTATATCCACTTTTCCATTTTATTTACCATATTATATTTGTAAGTATACATTTGTTACTACCATATGGAAAGTAATAATCAATATATATTAACTGAAATAATATTTAATACTGGTTTAGTTTATATAATTACAACACCATTTATTTTAATAAATAAAGTTAGAGAATTTATAAGAAGTATTGGTGAAGTTAAGAAATTATCAAATAAGATTATATCTGGTCAAGAATTAGATATTAGAACTGTGAAAGAGATAATTGAACAAAGTGGTTACCCATATGAAAAGATACATGTTACTACTGATGATGGTTATATACTGGAATTGGAAAGAATACCAAATAAGAAATCAACAAATGTCCTATATTTACAACATGGTATATTTGATAATAGTTTTGCATGGATTGCAACGGGTCCTGCTCAATCATTAGCTTTTGCAGCCTATGATCAAGGTTATGATGTTTTCTTGGGTAATCTACGTGGTAATGGTGATAGATTACATCAAAACAGTAAAATTTCCTCAAAAGAGTATTGGAATTTCTCAATGAATGAACATGCTTTCTTAGACATTCCAACATTCATTCAAAATATTCGTAAAATTAAATCAAAAGAATTATTTGGTTTAAATAATATAAATACAAAAGTTAATTTATTAAATCCAATTAATTCATCATCATCTTCTACTCCTAATAATACCACTACAACATCAACTAATAATTCTACTTCAAATGTAAATAATAGCAATAATAATAATGATGATGATAGTAGTAATAAGGAACACCCAGTTGATAGTATTAATATTAGTGCAATTGCACATAGTATGGGAGCAGCTGTATTATTGATGTATATTGTTAGATGTAGAATGTTGAATAAACCACATTACATTTCAAAAGCCATTGTATTGTCACCAGCTGGATATCATAAGAAAGCACCTAAAATCGTTGATATCTTGGCTCCTTTAATTAATATTTGGTTATACCTTTATCCAATTCATGTTTTTAGATTTCCAAATGGTAAATAATAATAATAATAATAATAATAATAATAATAATAATAATAATAATAATAATAATAATAATAATAATAATAATAATAATAATAATAATAATAATAATAATAATAATAATAATAATAATAATGGTTTTTAATTTTATATTAATTTTTTTTTTTTTTCAGAATCAATTAAAGTTATAATTGCAAAGATTTATCATGATGCTATGAGTAATTTGCCAACAAAGAATTTATTAGTTTATTTAGTATCTAGATATTTATTAGGTGGTGATACAAGAAATCATCCATTAACTACGATTCATAATTTAGCATATAATACATTTAATGGTACTTCAGTTTTAATTTATAGACATTTTTGGCAAATTAGAAGATCAAGGAAATTTGAAACTTTTGATTATGGTCCAAAAAAGAATTTAGAATTGTATGGCACAAGTGAACCTTTAAATATTTTAAATCATTATAATTTGTATGTATTTTTTTTTATTATTATTTTATTTTATTTTATGGTTATTAATTTTTTTTTTTTTTTTTTTTTTCAAATTAGAATTGATATACCAATTCATTTTATAATGGGATTAAAAGATAATTTAATTGATCCTGTTAATATTATTAGACACTATGTGACATTGAAAAGATATCATCCTGAACTTGCATTTTTAAAAGCTAGTAAGAATGGTCATATAGAGTTTACTTTAGGTTTAGATGATCAAATTAGATCTTATTGTTTGAATGTATTAGAGATTACACCTTCAACACAAACACCAATAATCTCTACCTCGTCATCTTCAAATGTAACCTCCCCTACCCATCATATTCATTCTTTATCATCTACCAAATTTAGTGGTAGTGTCTCAAATAAATTAAATGCATCATCTTCAAATTTAGATAAAAATCAACAATCGAAATCATATCACCATTAAACAGTTCACTATTTTAATTGATTAACGAAAATGAAAATTAAAATAAATAAATATATATATATGGTTGTGGTTACAACCAAACTAAATTTAATAATCTAAAAAAATTTCTTTATTTTTTTTTTTTTTTTTCAAACTAAAATAAAATACGAAGGGTTTTTGGTGTGTTTTTTTGACATCAAAAACAAAAAAAAAAAAAAAAATCGATTGGTTGTGTCATGAATTTAGAAAAAAAAAAAAAAAAAAAATTGAAAAAAAAAAAGTTTTTAAAATTTTTTTTTTTTTTTTTTTTGTTTTTATTTTCATTTTGAACAGAGAGACACATTTTAAAAACAAACATTTAAATAATATGATAACACAATAACATTAGATTTAAAAACAAAGAAAAAAAAAAAAATTATACACATAGTTTAGTTGTATATAAAAAACAATTCAAAGGAAAAATAGATACAATATAGTCAATCATATACATATTTATATAACAAACAACACACACTCACACATTTATATATTTATAAAAACAGACGAAATTTATATACCCAATTCAAAAAGAAAAATGGCAAATAGTAATAATAATAATAATAATAATAACAACAATAACAGTAATGGTACATTTGGTTATAGTAATAGCGAATGTAGTGGTAGTAGTGGCAACCTGTTAATGACATTAGACCCTGATAACAATCAATCTCAATTAGAAGAGATCGAGTGTTTAAAATCAATTTATAGAGTAAGTTATTATTTATTTTTTTATAGTTAACTAGTGCATAAAAATTTAAAAAAAATATCTAATTATTATTATTATTATTATTATTATTATTATTATTATTATTATTATTATTATTATTATTATTATTATTATTATTATTATTATTATTATTATTATTATTATTATTATTATTATTATTATTATTATTATTATTATTATTATTATTATTATTATTATTATTATTATTATTATTATTATTATTATTATTATTATTATTATTATTATTATTATTATTATTATTATTATTATTATTATTATTATTATTATTATTATTATTATTATTATTATTATTATTATTATTATTATTATTATTAAAATTAGGATGAATTTGAAGAATTACCAACAGAAGCAGTTTGCAGAAGGTTTAAAATTACTTTAATTCCTCATCCAACTGGTCAATATCAAAACTATTGTGCTGGTATGTATTTTATTTTATTTTATTTTATTTTATTTATTTTTATTTTATAAATATTTATATATTTATTAAAAATACATCTCATATTATTTTTTTTTATTATATTAACTTTTTTTTTTTTTAGTTAGATTATATGTAAAATATTCACCAAATTACCCAGTATCATTACCAACTATTGACTTGGAAAAGATTAGAGGATTATCAGATGATTTGATAGAGGAATTGAGTATTTTATTATCACAAAAGATGGTGCCAGGTGAAATTATTATATTTGAGTTATGTCAAGCTATTCAAGAATTTTTATTGCTTTACAATAAGGAAACAGTTTCATTACACCAAGAGATGATTAAAAGATTGAAAACAAATAATACTGGTTTATTGGATAGTGAAGATGATAATATCGGTGAATCTGATGATTATGATGACTCTGATGATGAAAATAGTGATAGTGATGATTATGATGACTCTGATGATGAAAATAGTGATGATGAATATTATAGTAATGATGAAGGTTTTAATAATAATAAACATACCGGTGATATAAGTTCAAGTGTTAAGAAAATAGTTAATAGTATTGATCATACAATATCACATAATACCACTGGAAATAGTAATAAACCATCATCACCAATAATACCACATAATTTTAGTTTTGATTCATTAAATGGTTTAGATTCAGATAGTATTTTTGAAGATGGTATTCATACACCACTTAAGGGCAGTTCAAGTATTGACTTTGAGGAAATGAACAATATAAATAAAAATAAAAATAAAGAATCAATAGATACTGGTAATATTAAAAAAGATAATGAAATTTCAAATGATTTAATGATAAATGATACAATTCCAAAGATAAAATGGAAAAAAGGAAATTGTATAGATAGAAAATTTAATTATTCAGTATATAAAGGTGTAAATGAAGAAACAGATAAAGAGTTAGTTTGTAAGATTATAAAGTTGAATATCGATGATAGATCATCATCGTCATCGTTGACCTCAAACAACTTATCGATCGATGTGGCTGAATTGAAAAAAAGATTAACCGAAAAAGTGAAAATGATTCAAAAAGAGATTGAATCAATGAAATATTTAGGTAATCCTTACATTATCAAATACTTGGGTTCAAACTTTCAAGAGGGTCAAAACACTCTTTACATATTTCAAGAGTATAATTCAACACAAACACTTCAAAATAAGTTACTTTCAAATCGTATCGGGTTTGAAGAGAGTCAAGTAAAGAAATTCACCTATCAACTTTTATTGGGTTTGCTATACTTACACTCTCAACAAATTCCTCATAGGGATTTCAAATCTCATAATATCCTTTTCGATCAATTAACCTCAAGAATGTTATTGTCAAATTATGGTGGCAGAAATATTAGAATCTTTGATCATTTAGAAAAATTAAATTCTTTAAAAAATTTAAATTCTTGGATATCAACAAATAACAATAGTAATGGTGTTATTGGTAATAACATCAATCAAAATCAAATTAATAATGAAGTTGATAGACGTGAAGATATTATCAATTTAGGTATAGTCGTATTGGAAATGTTATGTGGTAGTGATCTAGCTAACAATCAAACGGTTTCAATGTATTTAGCACAATTGAATCTATTGAATAATCATCAACAACAACAACAGAATCAACATTTCATACAACCTCCACCTTTACAATACCAATTACAACAACAATATGATCTAATTAAAGAGATTGAACAAAAAACTCATCCATCATCACCAATTTCAAATAATGCAAAGGATTTCCTTTCACTTTGTTTCACAATCAATGGTAATGGTGGTAGTGGTGATAGATTGGAAGCTGGTATCCTATTGAAACATCCTTTCTTGGCTTCAAATTCAAATTCAACTCCACCACCTTCAAATTTCTTAAACTTTACAAATAATATAAAATTCTTGGATCAAAGATCTGCTGCAACTCAAGCATTATTATCATCACCATCTTCATTAATACCACAGCCAATTCAAACATTACATAAATCACCACCAACAAATAATAACATTAATAATAACTTATTGGCATCATCAAATGAATTATCATCATCAAATAGTAGTAATATTGATATTAGATCAACAAATTCATCTATAGCTTCAAATCCATTGGCAACCAGTAGTAGTTTAGAGAATATTACACCACCTACTTCAAGACCAATATCTCCAAAACCATCCCCTTTAAATAAAAGAAATCCAAAATTACCAACAACTCAACAAAAAATACCATCATCACCACCAAAAACATCAGTGAAACTACAACAACAAATTTTACCACCTGCTCAAGTTTCTGCTAATACACCAACAACAACAACAACAGCAACAACAACCACCGGAAATACAACAACCACACCTGTCACACCAACAACACCAACTACACCATTAACACCATCTCAAAAACAACAACAAATTGACTATGATATGTTTAGATATCATTCTAGATATAGAACTGATTTTGAAGAGATTGAAATGATTGGCAAAGGTGGTTTTGGTGTTGTTGTAAAGAGTAGAAATAAATTGGATTGTAGATATTATGCTATAAAGAAAATCAAGACCAAAGGATATACAGATTCTGATCAAGAACCATTAACAAATAAACTCTTGAGAGAGGTAACAACTTTATCGAGATTACATCACCAATTTGTTGTTAGATATTATCAAGCTTGGATTGAAAAATCTTATGATAACCTTCAGTCTTTAGATGAAGGTAATGAAGATCTTTCAGGAGATTTAGAAACTGATGCTTCAGAAGATTGGTTTATGCAATCAAGTATTAATAGTAGATCAATCATTTCAAGAGATTCTTATTCCGGTTTAAGTACTTCAAATAGTAACATAGGAGGTGGTGTTAGTGCTGCCAATAGTACTGCTGGTGGTTGTGCTGCAAATAGTAGTAAAAGTATGATAGTTGGTAATAGTAATAAAAAGCTTACACTAAGTAGTAGTAATAGTAATGGTACATCAAATAATAAAAATTTAAATACTTCAAAAAGTACTAGTACTAGTACTAGCGCTAGCACCAACACCAACACTAGCATTAGTACAAGTACAAGTACGAGTAATAATAATAAAAACAAAAAAAACATTTCCAAGAAAAAGAAATCAAAATCGTCGCCTTTGATAAAATCAAAGAATAGTAAAAGTAAAAAGAAAAATGATGGCGAAAGTGAACAAAGTGCAAATAGTTCAAGTGACAGTGAAAATGGTGAGAGTGGAATGAAATCAAGAATAATTGACAATGGTTCAGATTCATATAGTGATGATAATAATAACAATGACAACTATCAGAGTGGTGATGATAATGAAAGTGATAGTTTTTCAGGTAGTATTAGTATTAGCGATGGTAATGGTAGTGGCTATGAAGCTTCTGACCAAGAAGACATCATAAATAATCGTAGTTTTGATGAAGAAGAGAATGAGGAAGAAGATGATGAATACGAAGAGGAAGAAGAAGAAGATGATTATGAAACATTTGATTTCCAAGAGAAATCGAGAGTTGTTTCAAACAATTCAAAATTATCAACAGCTTCATCAAAAAAGAAACCACCAAAAGAAACCCATACATTATATATTCAAATGGAATATTGTTCAAAGAAAACCTTGAAAACTCTTATCGATAATGTTGGTGGAATTCCAGAGGATGAGGCATTTAGATTACTTCGTCAAATCGTTGAAGGTTTGAGTCATATTCATAATCAACAAATTATTCATAGAGATTTAAAGCCAGCAAATATTTTTATTGATAATGAACAAAATGTAAAGATTGGTGATTTTGGTTTAGCTACAAGTGGAGCACCTGTTTCAAAATCTGATGATTTGAATTCAAGCACTTCGGGTGGATCAAGTGGTAATAATGGTAATATTAATTTATCATCATCTACAAATTCAACCACACAGCAAACACCAATGTGGGATTTAAATGATGAAAACCTTAGTATGACAGGTGGTGTTGGTACACCATTTTATTGTTGCCCAGAGATTTTGGAAAAGAATACAAAACATTATGGTACAAAAGTTGATATGTACTCGTTGGGTATTATTTTCTTTGAGATGTGTTTCCAATTTCAAACTCAAATGGAACGTTCAAACATATTAAGAGATCTTAGAGATAATTTGAAGTTTCCACCTGGTTTTGAATCAACTAAACCAGATCAAACTCAAATCATTAGATCTTTGTTATCAAGGGATCCAAATCAAAGACCATCGACTAAGCAGCTATTAGAGAGTGGTTTATTACCATCAAAGATGGAGGATGATATCTTGAAAGAAGCTATTAAAACAATTGCAAATCCAACGATTTCTTTATTCTCTTACTTGATGGAGAAATTGTTTTGTTTATCAAGTGATGAGCATATTATGTCAAAATATCTATATACTTCCAATCCATTATTGACACCTATGCATTTAATTTGTAGAGAGAGAACTTTCTCTCGATTGGAGAATATCTTTATAAATCATGGTGCATTAAGAATTGATACTCCCACATTCTTTCCAAAGGATCCAACAAATGCAACTCATCCAGGTGTAAATAATGTTGCCAAATTCTTGGACGAAAGTGGTACTGTGGTTCATTTACCCTATGATCTCACTGTCCCATGGGCAAGACATGTCGTTATTCATGGTATTCAACAATCCAAGAGATTCACTTTCTCAAAGGTTTATCGAAGATCACAACCTGGTTTCTCACCAAAAGAATTGAATGAATGTGATTTTGATATCATTGGTCCATCGAAATCTAGACATGTCAATGATGCTGAAACTTTAAGAATCATTGTTGAAATTATGGAAGAGTTTAAAGATGAATTAATAGGTGTAAATTTTCAAACAGGCGGTAATCAATCAAGACTATCAAATGCAAATAGTGGTAGTGGTGGTTTAAACTATAAGATTAGAGTCAATCATTATTCATTATTAGATAGTGTTTTATCAGAATGTGGTGTTGAAAAAAGATTTTATACCATTGTTTATCAAACAGTGGCACAATTACATTGGAAACTAACTTGGGGTCAAGTTGCTCAATCATTAAAAGAATATGGTTTATCAGCATCGATAGTATCAAATTTATCAACCTATTTCAGACAAAAGGGTGATTTATCACAATGTGTTAGTCAATTAGAATCATTGTTGGTCAATCATAAGGAAGCAGCACCTGGCATAGCAGATTTAAAAGCATTGGTTAGAAATTTACAAATGATTAATATAATTCCAAAGTTTTCATTGGATTTAAGTTTAGTTCATAATTATCAATACTATGATGGTATTGTTTTTCAAGCATACATTGAACGTCCAACTCAATCCAATCCCCTAAGAACTGAAATCATTATGGCAGGTGGTAGATATGATAAGTTGATTAAATCATTACATCCAAATCCAAATCTATCCAATAATAATGTTTGTGGTGTTGGTGTAACCATTGCTTGTGAAAAAATTGTAAATTCAGTATTAAATTATCAACAGCAACTTTTAAATAATCATAACAATAGTTATAATAATCGTCGTAATAGAGATTATTATACCAATAACAATTATAATAGTAATATTTTTAATGGTAATAAATTTCAATCACATATTGAAGTATTTATTTGTTCACTTGGATCTTCAATGCTTACTGAAAAATTACAAGTTGCATCTCAATTATGGTCTGTTGGTATAAAAGTAGATTACTCTCAAATTGATTATTCATCGTCAGAAGATATCTATACACATTGCCGTCAAAATGGAATACCTTGGGTTGTACTATTAAAAGATAAATCCTTCCAAAATGGAACATTAAAAGTTAAGAACATCGAATCGAGACAAGAAACTACCATTCCTAGAAAAGATTTAGTCGATCATATCTTAAAATCTAAAAAACTGAAACTAATCACCGATTCTAACTCAAAAAATATGCTTCATAATACAAGTAGCAGTGATTTATCAAATTTAATTGGCAGTGGTGGTGGTGGAGGTGGAGGTAACACGGGAGGAAGTGATCATCATCACCATGGTCATCATCAATCGGCATCTGGTATAAGTAGTAATCTCAATAATAGCAATAGTAATAGTGGTAGCAGTAATACACAGCAAACATCACCAGTTCAACATCATGTTCATTTTAGTAATACAAAAAGTGTAATTGGTTCAAGTGGTATTATTAGTAATTCTACATTTAGCGGTGGCGGTGGTGGAAGTGGAGGTATTAGCAGCTATGACGAATCTTCAGATTTATTTAATATTCAAATCGTTTATCAAAGCATTGAAGAAATTAAGAAATCTAAAATTGATATATTGATTCAATCTCAATTATCCAAATTATTCAGAGGATTCATTCAAACAAAATCTTCAACAGTTCGTGTGATTGTAACAGATTTAGCACATTCAGTGATTAAGGATTTACAAATTTCTGAATCACACGATAATATTTCAAAGTTTCAACGTGTAAACAAAGAAAAACTTTTACAACTTAAAACCCAAATTCTAAAATGGAAAGTTTACCCATTCATTGTTATTTATTCAATTAAAGATGATAAATCAATTATATTCAATAGTTTTATTTAATAAATATAATATTTAATAATTGTAAAAAAACTATTTGTTCAATTTTTTTATTTTCAAACACATACTTTGACCGAAACCTTTCTTTCTTTCTTTCTTTCTAACCATTTTCTCCTGTTTCTCTTTTTTGTTTGTTTTAGTGGTGTAACTTGATTGATGTCTTTGGGTTTTTTTGAAGGATTGACAACTCATTCTCCCCTCTCCGATTTCAATGGGGATAAATAATTTACATACATTATCAGTATTAAGTATACTTCTTTTATTTTTATGTGGAAGTTGTAATTTTAATGATCATCTCTGATTTAAATTTGGCTTTCAATTTTGGTAAAAGAGTAATCTGTGAAAAGAATATTTGCACATTTGAATTCCAACAACCAAATAATTCATTAATTTTTTTTTTTTTATTTTTTTTTTTGAAAAACGATTCTATTGCATAAGTATTTTTTTTTTTATTTTTTTTTATTTTTTTTTATTTTTTTTTATTTTTTTTTTATTATTTTTGCTTCAACTATTTTATCAAACTTTTACTTTTTTTTTATTTTTTTTTTTTTTTATTTCATTATTAAAGTAGAAAGTTTTTTTTGGTTTAAATTTTTTTTGTAAAATGAAAAATTTCTTTATTTTTTTTTATTTTTTTATTTCATTTATAATAAATAAAGTAATTAGTAAGTTTTTTTGCTTTAAATTTTATTTGTAAAAAACAAAATTTTTGTTTTTGACCTTTTTTTTTTTTTTTTTTTTTTTTTTTAAAAAATTTTTTGAAAAGGTAATGAAATAGTACCACTAATTTCATCAAAGCTTATAGAAAATGAATATGCAACATTAGGTGGTAATTGTACAATAACCTATCTATTAGAATTTCCATATAGTAGTTCAATAGCTAATATTACCAGTGTAATATACGACTACAACCCAATAAAAGTGACAGTTGGTAAAAATTTAAATAAAGATCATTCAATTTTAGTTTCAAACATTTTATTACCAATTGATTCACAACAATTCAAACTAACAATTATAGATTCATTAATAACTTCATATGATTGCAATATACAATTAGAATTGAAATGTTCGAGTAAGTATCTCATTAAAAAAAATTTATTAATACAAACAAATATAAATAAATTTTATCTAAAAAAAAAAAAAAAAAAAAAAAAAAAAAACAGTATTACCAACATTAGTCTCACCAATAAATAAAAATCCTAATTCAAATAATTGGATAATGACAAAATCAAGATTATTAAACCAACAACCAACATTAACGATTTATATGTCAAATTTAAATGGATTCATAGGTCAAAATACATCAAACACAGATCGTTTCAATTTTAAGAGTTCAATGATTTTTTATAAAAATTTCCAGCAATTTGATCCAAAGGTATTATTGATTAATTATTACTATTCAATTGCAACGTCAAAAATAGGAAATTTTATTTGGTCTTACTCTGATAATGATTTTATTGTAGCTGAATCAATTAGTTTTACATCACCAATTTCTTCAGGTATGGTTTTAATTTATTTGAAAAAAAAAAAAAAAAAAAAAATCAATTATTAACAAATACTGATTTAATTTATTTTTTAGAAACTATTAATCCCCCAGATAATATAGGTTTAATAACTTACCCCAGTTTGCCGTACATTAAGAATTTTAAAATAATTTTTCAAATTTTTAATTCGTCAGTATTAAATTCAACTATTTTAGGATTTGTAGCAAATTCAGATGGCACAAAGGATGCAATGAATGTCTATCCAATTTATGGTAACCCAAGCAATGCACAATTCATTGTGTATATTAATAATTTTAATGATTATAAATATAATATTTCCACATGGGGTTTGTATACTTACCATTCAAGTACTTGTGATCTAAAAACCTTAATAAGTAGAGGAGTTGATACCATTCCTGTACCAGTATCAAATGTTAAGTCATGTCAATTAAGCTATTATGCAACAGACTCATATTATTTTCCAATCTTTTCATTTATAAATGATGCCCAGAGTCCGGTAACAAATATTGGTTTAGGTCCATTCATTAAGCTTGATAGAGTATCATATCCATATGGTTTTTCAAAAGGAAATGCAAAAAACTATACCTATAAAATTAATACAGTCGTCCCACTTTATTTTAACACCGAATCCTATTATTTTATTTGCCCAGACTCGGTTGGTTTAATGGCTTCTTCGGAATACAAAGGTGATATATCAACACCGATTATATCTTCAGTATTGTTCATACCGAAGGATGATGGTTTAAAAACAATTGTAAGAATAAATGCATCTGATAGCTCTTTTGGTATTTTCTATATGGAAACATTTCCTTCATCCATAAGAATTATTGGAAGCGATTTAGTATCTGGTGATAGATTTAATGGTGTCTATGAAAAATTAATTGATTTTTCAATTTATCCTCAGATTACATCTATAGTTGCCTATAATACCTACAATTTAAAATCATATACATTTATTGTTGAAAATCTTTATCCAAGTAAAACTCCATCGATTGTAGACATAACAACATTTAGATTTGCATCCCCATTGGTTAACCTCTCCATCGATGGATTTATGAACACAATCTATATGAACTACTCCGATGCCAATATAAATTATAGACCTGGTTTTAAATTAATAACTACAGCAGAGATTGCAAGAGATTTCGAATGGAATCATAACTATGATTTCCTTCAATGGGATAATACACTTCAACTCTTTAAATTAGATTTTTATATGCCACCAAGATTATTTACAGGAAATTTAGAATATAGATTTAATTTTGGCTATTACGATTTGGATCCAAATTCTTTATCAAATTTATTAGTTAACAAATCAATCAATAATAATAATCCAATTCTTTCAGTAGTTTCGGATTATGCGGATGAAATGCCACCAATAGTAACAAATATAGTTAAATATTTTCAATCCAATACCATTAGTATAGATTTAGTTTGGGAAATTACATTTAGTGATCAGATCAATGGTGTTGAATCTATTAATATTACAGTTAAAAGTGATTTTGATTTAATAGGTGAAACATTTACATACTTTCCAACACCACCTAATAATAAAATTTTCACATATAGGGTAAAGAAAACAATCGTTCTCAATGCTAAAAGCCAAACCTATACAATTTCAGAGATTGTAACACGTGATACAAGTGGTCATTATGCCAATAGTACTTTAGAACCATCACATCAAAACATTCTTAATCCATGGAGATTAACATATGATAATATTACTCAATTTGATTTGGTTATAAAAAACTCAATAAATGTTGAAGAAAACTTCCCAACAATTGGTCAATTTAAATTGTCAAAACCTTCAAATAATCAAACTGTGATTGTACAATTCACTGTTAATGATGATTCAGGAATTTCAAATAATTTACCAATCATTTATTTTACAACAAGAATGAATCAAGTTTTTAGTGTTGTTGCCAATTCAAAATCCTGTTCAAGTAACGTTTGTAGTTTTGAAAACACCATCTCCCTACCATTTTTATTTGGTTATCCAGAACCAATTTCGGTTTCAATATATCGAATAGAAGATGTTTATTTCAATTTTAATGGCTATCCCGCTACATCACTTTCAGACTCATTTATCACCACTTTTACAATAGAAGATACCACACCAACCATTGAGTCTACATCTTCAATAACTGATAGTGGTGGTAACCTTATATTGTATGGTCATTGGTTCGGAATCGATGAATCCGCAATAACCATTATGATTAGATATATTGATATACCTAATGAAAATATTACATCTTCAGGATTTATCTATCAAGCTGGTAATGAAATTAAATTTAGTCAAATTAAAAAAACCAAAGGTCAATCGATTTTTATTCAATTAAAAGTTGGCGAAAAACTTTCAAATGAATTTGAACTTAAACCAATACCAACAATAGATTGTCCAAATAATTGTAACGAAGGTCAAAATCAAGGTATTTGTCAATCTGATGGCACATGTAAATGTTTAGATGGTAAATGGTTTGGTATTGATTGTTCATTCCCATATCATTTCATATCATCAGTTTTACCATCAACTACAAAAGGTGGTGAAGCAAGTTTTATCGGCTCATTCGGTAATATCCATAATGAAATCTCCCTCTTAATCAGTGGAACAAATTGTCCAATAACATTCAATAGCTCTAGCCTAATCAAATGTAGTGCACCACCAGGTACTGGAACAAAAAATGTAACACTCACTCAAAATTTACTCACTTTTACTGGTTATAATATTTATAAATATATTGAAATCTCAACATCATTACCATGTCCAAACAAATGTTCAAACAATGGTATTTGTAATACAACAACAGGTTTTTGTATTTGTAATAGTGGTTTTGGTTTATTTGATTGTAGTGCATTAGTAAATACAGATAATGGGGGAGGCAGTAATACAACTATTGATACAGGCACAGGTTCAATAAATTTAACAAATTCACAAACAAACTTTCAAATTTCAATAAAATCATTAATAGAAATCGATATTTATGGTGGTGTTGTTAAATCATATTCATTGTTAAACAATTGGACATTTAATAAAACAGAGAATGAATTAGAACCAAATAAATACATATTAAAACAACAAATTATAAATAATAATTCGTCATCACCAGGTGGTAGTACCAATAGTAGTTGTATTGTCACCTCAATAATAGAAGAGATTAAAGAGAAGAATGGTAAAGAATTTACGTTTGCTGGTTCAACATTTATAGCTCCAAGTGGTTCAATTAAATTTACAATTTCAATTTCGAACTATACCTATCAAAGTAATTTAAATTCATTAAAATTAGATTTAGTTTCATTAACCGATGGTGATAATGTTGAATCAACAACTGATTGTAATTCTAAACAAACAGAGATCGATACTAGCAATGTTAATGATTTAACAACATTTAACTATATTAAAATTTCAAAGAATAATAGAATTTTAGAAGGAAGATTTATAAACAAAGTAATATCTGATGGTAGATCAACTTTCTTTACAACAACCACTAGAAACAATTCAAATTCAATCATAACAACATTAAACTTACCACATTGTGTATCTGAATGTATAATTGATCCAGGTATGTAATAATTAATTGTTATGATTATTATTATTTTTTATTATTATTAATTATTGACAACTTTTTAATTCCTTATAGACTTTTCAGTTTTAATTTCAAATGATTACAAATTTAAATGTGACAGTGAAAATTCTCGTAAATGGTTTTTACCTGTAGTAATTACTGTACCAATAGTTGGTTGTATGTTGATAATTATTTTTGGTGTTATTCTCTATAAGAAAAGTACAACCATAAAAGTAATTGTTCTTGGTTCTAAATTAAACAAAATTGGTGTAAAAAAGAATTAATAAAAAAAACCAAATATTTTTTTTTTAAAAGAATTGCTCGTATAATATTCCATTTGCAATACTAAGTATTAATTCTAAATAAAATAAAAATAGTTCAACATTTATAATAAAATTCAAGATCTTGGGTTGATTTTTTTTTTTTTTTTTTTTTTTTTTTTTATTGATACATATTTTTTTTTTGGTTTACTCTTATTTACAATTTTGGTTTTTTTTTTTTTTTAAACAACTGGGAAGCTAGCCATAGTTGCAATACCACAACTTGATAGTGTAAAAAATTAATTAAAAAATGTGATGTTAGAAAATGATTTTTTTTATGTGTATAATAAATTGATTAATAAAAGTGTCAAATACTTACTTGTTCTCTCTATCTTTACTCATTAAAATATATCCTTGGATACCCCATGAAGTTCCCCAAGAGTTTTTAACGATCCAATAATTACCGGAACCAGTAGATGCTTTAACATCAGTTCCCCATGAACTACCACTACTTGCGTTACCTGATGATTGATCTGATGATTGACCTGCTGATGAGTCAGAACCTGAACCATAACCAACAGTTAAAACACCATGATCTAAGTTTTCACTTGAACAATCTGGTTCATAGTAAATACCTGATGAGTAGAGTTGGAATGATTGATGGCTAGCATCAATTGCAACTGAAACTGGATTAATATTAACTGCAGATTCTAATGAAGATTCTGAACCAGATGTAACAGATTTGAATGAAGAAATGGTAGCACCAGAATTATCAGCATTATATCTGCAAGTGTCTTGTTTGGCTTCATATGGATAAGATTCTTCAGTATCAATTCCACCATTAGATATAATATATTGGAATGCACTTTATAATCAATAATAATAATAATAAATTGATGTTAGTAATTTGAATTTAAAAATAAAAAAAAAAAATTAAACTTACTCAGTCATTAAACCACCATCACAACCAGAATTTGCAGTTGAACAATCAATTAAATTTTGTTCAGATAATGAAACCAATTCATTTTTGGCCAAGAAATGAGCACCTTCAGTTGAACCAGTGGTTGAAAAAGACCAACATCCACCACATTGACCTTGATTTTTAATTGGGGTGACAGCACCTTCATTTCTCCAATCTTTTGAATCGGCTTTAACACTACTAAAAATTTTTTCTTCTTGAGTACCAACTAATGATGAAGCATCGAATTTAGTACCTAAAAAAGTATTTCTATATTCTTCATTGGTAATATCGGCAAAAGTATTTAAACCTAAAACAGTCTCACTACCTTTTGAATTCCATTGGTTAACATAATCCATATTTGATTTGAAAATATTATAACGGGTGGCAAATTCTTCTGATGAATAAGCTCTTTGATGAGTGATCATCCAATTGGTGAATGCATTTCTATATTGAGCTTCTGATAATTGTTGTTTAGCAGTGGCAACACTAACTAATAATAAACAGAGGAATGACAAAACTCTCATTTTATTTTATTTTATTTGTATTTATAAATATTTATTTATTTTTTGAGATAAGTAAGAAGGTTGAAGGAAAATTAAAAAAAAAAAAAATTATTTGCAGTTTTTATATTTTTTTTTTTTTTTTTCAAAGGTTGGGATTTAGATTTTTTTTCTTTTTTTTTTATTTTCTTTATTTTTTTTATTTTAAAAATGGGGAAAGTTTTTTGAAAAAATAAAACAAAAGAAAATCTTTTCAACTTTTCTTTTAAAAATTCGGTTACATTTTCAAACAACTTTTAGAATAAACAATTTTTTATTTTATTTTATTTTTTTTTTTTTTAGACAACCTTTCACCAATTATTTTTCATTGATACGCCATTATTATTTTTTTTTTTTATTTCCACACATCCAAACATAATTTATCCAAATAAAAAAATTCAATTATTTAATTGCATTGGTGAGTATTAAATAATGAAGAACATTGTTGGAAATAATTGTTTGTTTCTTGTTCACAATTTTTAATCATACATGATAATTTAATTGGAAATGAGAATTCTGGATCAATATTTGAAAATGGACAATTATGTAATTGATAACATTTATTTCTTTGAATCTCTGCATTTTTACATGTTTGAGTATGTATAGTTTTAAAAACACATTCATTTGATTTAATGTCACAATATTCATTGTATTCATTACAACCTGTATGTATGCAACTACCACTATTGGTGATAGTTCTTTTTGTACATATATTTGAATTACACACTAAACCAATATCACATTCTAATGAAGTGATGCAAGATTGATTTAATTTTAAAATATATTTTTCAGAGCATACTCCATATTCACCAACTTTTTTATATAAACAATGGGTTCCCAATGAACAATCTCTTGAATCTATACATTTAGAACCAACTTTTTCTAATGGTTTACATTGTGGATTTGATTTACAATTGTTTTTTTCATCTAAATCACAAGAGGTACTTGTGCAATAAGATTGACCCTGACAACTATATGGTAATCTACATTTTTGATTACCTGGCCATGAATTTTTATTAAATGCACAAAAACCTTTACTACAAATTAAATTATTAAATCTACCTTTACAATCGAAATTATGTTGACATTTTTCACCTACACCAGCAAATGAATGATAATTACAATAAAGGTCAGTTGAATAACTTTCATTTCTTGAAAAACATTGTTGACCATCTTCACAGATATTAAATTGTAATACACCAGTTGGACATTTTTCACCCAATTTTAATTCTGGTTTACAAATTGTTTTAGAATCACTATTGTTTGGATTGGAAAATTGACATGAATAACCTTTGATACATTTATCATCACCATAGGTTGTGCATTCATTACCAGCATCAACACACTTATTCGATTGAAATGATTGTGAATTGTTTAATTTTATTGTAATAATTAATATTAATAATCTATATAATAGTTTCATTTTTATTTATGAATTTATAGTTTTTATGTTATTTTTTTTATGTTTTTTTTTTTTTTTAATAAACAAAAACAAATATCATCCATATTTATAGCAAAATTTTTTAGACAGTATCTTTATTTATAAGGTGATTTTCTTTAATTACAAGAAATTATTCCTTTTAAAAAAAAAAATAAAAAAAAAAAAGTGTGGTAAATTTATTATTTTAAAAATTTGTGTTATTAATTTTTTTAGATTTGCAAGACCATAAAAAACGATACTTTTTTTTTTAGATTTTTTTTTTTAATAATTTATATTTTCTCATAGAGATAATTGTTTAGTTGTTTATAATTTTTCTCTTTTTTTTTTTTTTTTTTTTTTTTAAATTTTCTTGATAAAGGGGGACATTTTTTTTGAAAAAAACAAGTGTGCTAAAGAGTGGGAATGATTTTTTTGGGCTGTGTTTTTATAAATTAAATAATAAACATTTGGATTTATGAAAAAAAAAATGATTTTTTTGAATTACAAAAAAATTTTAAAAATAAAATAAAAAAAATGGCCCAAAGTAGTTTTTTTTGTTTAATTTTTTTATTTTTTTTTTGGATATAATTGTATATTTTTTAATCCACCTTTTTTTTTAATTATATGAATAAAACTCAATTGAGAAAAAAAAAAAAAAAAGTTAATTAATTTTAACACCACTGAAAAGGAGAAGTTTTTCAAATGAGTGTCTCAAATTTGCAAAACCACTAATTCTTTTTGTATATTATTTGTCACTAAATTTATATCCTGATTAACGTTTTTAATTTTAATTTTTTTTTTTTTTTTTTTTTTTTTTTTTTTTAAATTAATTAATTTAAAATATTCAAATAATAGTAAAAAAAGTTGATCCAATAAAAAAAATCCTTTATTTATAGAATAATCATATTTAGAAAAATAGATTATAACCAATTAAATAATCAAAAGGGTCTATAGAGCATAACTTTTTTTTTTTTTATTTATTTATTTTTTTTTTTTTTTTTTCAAAATAAATTGTTTTTTTTCAAATTTCCCTCCAAAATTAAATTAATTTTTTTTTTATTTTTTTAAAAATAATTTTTTTATATATTTTTTTTTTTATTTTTTTTTAAAAAAAAAAATTTTCAAACTCATTCCAAACATACACCCACACTATTGTTCTTGTTCTATCTCTATCTTTCTTTTTGTATATAATAATTCCTAAAATTTAAATTTTTTAATTAAAAAAGAAATAAAAAAAAATAATAATAATTAAAAACAACAACTAATTAAAAAAAAAATAATAAATACATCCTGTAAAATTAATAAAAAAATTTGATCACTTGACATTCTCCAATCGTTAAATTAACAAAAAAAAAAAAAAAAACTAAAAAAACAAAAATCTATAAAATTAAAAAAAAATAAAAATGGAATCAGATGGTGGTTTATCAAGATATCAAAAATTAGAGAAATTAGGTGAAGGTACCTATGGTAAAGTATATAAAGCAAAAGAAAAAGCAACTGGTAGAATGGTTGCACTTAAAAAAATTAGATTAGAAGATGATGGTGTTCCAAGTACTGCTTTACGTGAGATCTCTTTATTAAAAGAAGTACCACACCCAAATGTTGTTAGGTAAATAATTTAAAAAAAAAAAAAAAAAAAAAATTACCATATGTTATAAAAAAATTAATAAAAAATTTTAACTAATTATTATTTTTTTTAGTTTATTTGATGTTCTTCATTGTCAAAATAGACTTTATTTGGTATTTGAGTATTTGGATCAAGATTTAAAGAAATATATGGATTCTGTACCAGCCTTATGTCCACAATTGATAAAGAGTTATCTCTATCAATTATTGAAAGGTTTGGCATACAGCCATGGTCATAGAATTTTACATAGAGATTTGAAGCCACAAAATCTATTGATCGATCGTCAAGGTGCATTGAAATTAGCTGATTTTGGTTTGGCTCGTGCTGTTAGTATTCCAGTACGTGTTTACACTCATGAGATTGTAACTTTATGGTACCGTGCACCAGAGGTCTTGTTGGGTTCAAAGAGTTACTCTGTCCCAGTCGATATGTGGTCTGTTGGTTGTATCTTTGGAGAAATGTTAAACAAGAAACCATTGTTTAGTGGTGATTGTGAAATTGATCAAATCTTTAGAATCTTTAGAGTTTTAGGTACTCCTGATGATTCAATTTGGCCAGGTGTCACCAAACTTCCAGAATATGTCTCAACCTTCCCAAATTGGCCAGGTCAACCATATAATAAAATTTTCCCAAGATGCGAACCACTTGCATTGGATTTAATCTCCGTAAGTAAAAAAAAAAAACGAAAAATTAAATGAAAAAAAAGAAAGTACTAATTTTTTTTTTTTTTTAAAAAAAAAAAAAAACAGAAAATGCTTCAATATGAACCATCAAAGAGAATTTCAGCAAAAGAAGCTCTTCTTCATCCATACTTTGGTGATCTTGATACTAGTTTTTTCTAAGAAGTAGAACTTATCAAACATCCATCATCATCATCATCATCATTTAAGTCAAAACCAAATACATATCATTTCCAATTTAAATTTTTATTTGTGTAAAAGCAAATAACCGTTTTTTCCCCTTTTAACTTGTTCAATGTTCTTTTATTAAATTTTTAAAGGATTTATTCATTAATTTTTTTATTAACCCCTCTTTCAATAACAATTTAAACAATTTTAATATTTATAAATAAAATTTTTTTAAAAAAAAATAAAAAATTATTTTAGTCTTTTTTTTTTTAATGATAACCTTTTATTTTTATTTTAAATTTATTACTTTATAAATTTTTAATGATTGTATTTAAATTTTGAGCAAATGGTTTAAAAGAAAATTTTTCATTTACACGTTTTTTACCATTGATACCCATTTTTGTAGAGTTTATAGGATCGGAGATGATTTTATTGAAAGCATCAGCAAACTCTTTAACTGTTGGATTGCAAAGGTAACCTGTTTTACCATCGACAACGGTTTCCAATGGACCACCATTATTAACAGCAATAACTGGTTTACTTGCATACATTCCTTCTAGTGGAGTAATACCAAAATGTTCATAAGATGGTGTATAGATTAAGCAACAACAATTCAATAATAACCATTGTTTTTGTTCCTCATTAATTGTACATAAGAAAATTACACGTTCCTCTAATCCATACTCTTTAGTTTTATCTTTTAATTCTTGTAAATGTTCAACATTCTCTTTTAATCCTGTATCATATCCACCTGCAAATACTAAATAAATATCTTTACCTTTACTACCACTTTCATTATTACTAAGGAATACACTAAATGCATCCAATGCTAATTTTAAATCTTTTTTTCTTTCATATCTATTAATTGATAAAAAGAATTCTTTATCACTATTTTTAAATAAAAAACAATATTAATAAAAAATAAAAATAAATAAATAAATAATTAATTAATAATTACTTTAATTTAATTGGATTAATTAAATTATTTTCTTTTGGTTGATTTGAAAAATCATAAGATTGTTTGGTTTTATCGAATTCATTTGTATTGATGATTGGATATAAAACTGATGGTTTAGTTTTAAGATGTTTAAAAGATTTTTTATAGATTGATGAAGTGAAATTACTATTAACCAATACTTGATCTGCACAACCAGTTGTAAACTCTTCGAATAAATCTATTGGTACACGATAAATTCTTTTAATTAATGATGTTCTAGATGTGAGTAATTTATCGGGGAAATGACAATAGAATAACACTTTTGAGTTTGTAAATAATTTAAATAATGGAATTGAGGCAGATATTTGATCTAATACAATCACATCATACTTTTGACCTGAAAAAAAGATTATATATAATGAGGCTAATAGGTTTCTAATGATTGCACAAATTACCATAAATCTATTGAAAAAATGTCTTGGAAAGTATCCACCTGCTACGTGTACATCTAATTCACCATTGGATGTCTCTTTAAAACATCTCTTTGGGTCATGTCTAGATGTATACATTGTAACTTGATTATTGCCAACACTCTTTAATCCTAATGCTAAATCAACTATCAATCTCTCTGCCCCACCAATACCTAAATCTGGATGTAATATTGCTATGTTTAATCCATTTTCATCTTTTAATGCCATTTTCTTTTTTTAAAATTTTTTTTTTTTTTTTTTAATTTAATAGCTTATTTTTAATTAAAAAAAAAATAAAAATAAAAATAAAATAAAAAAAATAATGAAAATAAAAAAATATAAAAAAAACTTGAAAAAAATGATTTTTTTTTTAATTTTAATTTTGTCGTGTCACACAAACCGATTTTTTTTTTTTCCCTAAACAAGCTTTTAAATTAAATTTTTAAAATAAAATTTTCATTTTCTTTTAAAACATGTTTTAAACAAAATTTAAATATCACCAAAGCTTTTAACAGTAATTTCACTGTCCTCTGAACTACAAACATCTAAATAGTTTGAAAAAATAGAATGAATCCTCAACTTGATGAATCACTGGAATCATCCAAATTGGATTGTGCTTTTCTTTTTGAAGCAAGAGTGAAACCATTATAAATTTTCATCGCCACCATGTGTTTGTGTTGGTGTTGGTGCTCCAGTTAGTTTCAGGTATTCGGTTCCCCAAAATGCCGTTATTCAGTTCGATAGAGAGAACGCTACAGGTTATTAATAATTCAAAATACCATTGCCAAAAAATTTCAACTACTCCTTGACAAAAAAAAAACTCAACTCCAAATAAAATATTGGTCTGTGGTTCCAAAATCGTTTTTATTATCCCATCTTTGTCAAACTAACACCACCAACTTAAGAATTCTCAACACGCATCATCACCATCATCATTATAATAAAATTTTATTAAGCTTAATAAACATCACATAAAAAACTAATATACCTCTTTGTAATACCATTGATGTGTTATCATTAAATTGTTTATATCTGTTTAGTCCATTCTTTTTTTTTTTTTTTTTATTAGCAGGTTTTCAAAAAAGGAAAATCAAATTTTTTTTATATTGGCATATAAAAAAATAAAAGTTTGTTAAAATAAAAATAAAAAAAAAAAATAAAAAGAAAAAAAAATTAGACATGAGGTAATTTGCAAAAAATTACTTTATAAACCATTAAAAAAAACACTTTAATTTATTGGTATATAAAAAAATAAAAGCGTCTAATTTTTTTTTATTTTTATTTTTTTTTTTTATTTTTATTTTAATTTTTTTTTTCCCATTCGGTTTTTAAAAAAAAACGATTTTTTTTTTTTTTTCTATTTTTTTCCAATTATTCACATAAAATAATCCTTTATTCATTTAAGGAAAAAGCAAAATAAATAAAAAAAAACAATAATGAATTTTAATAAAGCAAGCACAACATTAAAAGATACTAAAAAATTAATTATTGTTTTAGAGCATGCAACATTAGATACTGTTAAAGTGAAAGAAAGTTTTCAATTATTAAATTGTGATGATCATGCAGACATTTTAAAGAAACATGGCAAAGAAGCATCAGAAGCCAGACCAGATATTTTACATCAATGTTTATTAGCACTTTTCGATAGTCCACTCAATAAAGCTGGTTTACTTCAAGTTTTCATTAAAACAACTAAAAACGTTTTAATTGAAGTACATCCACAAACTAGAATTCCAAGAACTTTTTCAAGATTCGCTGGTTTAATGGGTAATATATATTTTATATAAATTTTTTTTTGTTTAAAAAAATAAATAAAATCTAACACCTGTTATATAACTTATATTAGTGCAATTATTAAAGAAATTAAGTATTAGAGCAACCAATGGACCAGATAAATTATTTAAAGTTATTAAGAATCCAATAACAGATCATTTAGCACCAGGTACTAAAATATATGCAACATCATTCTCTGCACCAAAATGTGTAGATTTATTCGAATTTGTTCCAGAGATTTTTGGATATGATCCATTACCAGTAATTCCAGTTTCAACTACACCAACTGGTGTAGCATTAGGTTCATCAACTACAAATAATAACAATGTAAATAGTATTCAATCATTAAATTCAGTAGGTGGAGCACAAGTTAGAAGTGCTGGTGAAAGTTATTATGAGGGTATAGAAGATGAAGAAGCAGAGGAAAAAGAAGAAAAAGAGGCAAATAAACAAAATAAAAATAAAAGAAAACAAGATGAGAAATCTGAAAGTGATAAAAAGAAACATAAAACTTCAAATACTACCACTACAACCACTACTACAACCACACCAAAGAAACCAGAAAAGAAACCAGATCAATTAAATGGTTTACAACAAGTTTGTATCGTTATTGGCGCTATGTCAACTGGTGCAATGAAAATCGAATATAAACATGAAGAAATCGCTTTCTCAAATTATCCTTTATCAGCTGCTGGTGCTTGTTTTAAGATTACTACAGTTTTTGAAAAACAATGGGGTATTTTGTAAAAGATAAAAAAAAAAAAAAAAGTGAAAAAAAAAATTAAAATAAAAAAAAAAACAATAATAAAAATTTTGAAAAAAAAAGTAATATATTTATATGATTATAGATAATATTATATATATTTTTGAATTTTTTTTTTACTTTTTTTTATTCAATCTCAAGCAATCTGACAAAATAAATATCATCTGTACCCCCCCAGTATTTTAAATAAAAGTTTTTTTTTTTTTTTTTAATTCCCCTGGTTATATTGATCAAAAATTATTTTTTTTAAAAATATCTTATACTTCGTTTGGATTGATCACTCCAAAAGAGTAGTTTGTGCAATGTGGGGAAATTTGGTTTTTTTTTTTTTTTTTTAAAGTTGAATTTTTTTTTAAGTTGAATTTTTTTTTTTATTATATTTTTTTATTTTTTTTTTTTTGTGCCATGCAAATTTTAAAAAAATCTGAATTGTCATTGGAAGAGTAGTATGGAATTTAAAATTTAGTTTTTTTCTGTTTTTTTTTTATTTTATTTTATTTTAATTTTTTATTTTATTTTTTTTATTTTATTTTTTTTTAATTTTTTTAATTTTTATTTTTTAATATAAAAACTGCAAAGTTTTTTTTTTTCCTTTTATTTTCGTTACCATCTTTAATTTCCTTTACAAATAAATTATTATTCAAATATATATAAAAAAAAAAAAAAAAATGAGAGTTTTATCATTTTTATGTTTATTATTAGTTAGTGTTGCCACTGCTAAACAACAATTATCCGAATCTCAATATAGAACTGCATTCACTGATTGGATGATTGCCCACCAAAGAACCTATGCTTCAGAAGAATTTGCTGCTCGTTATAACATTTTCAAAGCTAACATGGATTATGTTAACCAATGGAATTCCAAAGGTAGCCAAACTGTTTTGGGTTTAAATAGATTTGCTGATATTAGCAATGAAGAATATAGAAACACTTACTTGGGTACTAAATTTGATGCTTCATCAATGGTCATTGAAGAAGACACTGAAAAAGGTTCCCAACCTTCCTCATTTGATTGGAGAGAAAAAGGTGCTGTCACCCCAATTAAAAATCAAGGCCAATGTGGTGGATGTTGGTCTTTCTCAACCACTGGCTCAACTGAAGGTGCTCAATACCAAGCCAATGGCAACAAAAATTTAGTTTCATTATCTGAACAAAATTTAATTGATTGTTCAACTGCAAATTCTGGTTGTGATGGTGGTTTAATGACTGAGTAAGTTTTTAATTTTTTTTTTTTTTTTCTTTCTTTCTTTCATAATACTAACTTCAATTTATTATTACCATTAATAATTTTTTTTAATAAAGTGCATTCCAATATATTATATCTAATGGTGGAATTGATACTGAAGAATCTTATCCATATGAAGCTAAAGACGGTAAATGTAGATACAATGCTAAAAACTCTGCTGCCAAATTAAAATCATTCAAAAATGTTAAATCTGGTTCAGAATCTTCATTGGCTACTGCTGTCACTGTAAACCCAGTTTCCGTTGCAATTGATGCTAGCCATCAATCATTCCAACTCTACACTTCAGGTATTTACTATGAACCAGATTGTTCAAGTGAAAACTTAGACCACGGTGTATTGGCTGTTGGTTATGGTTCAGGTTCTGATTCATCAGAATCAGTTCAAACATCAGATAGTGATTATTGGATCGTTAAAAACTCTTGGGGAACTTCATGGGGTGAGGATGGTTATATTTTAATGAGTAGAAATAGAGAAAATAAGTAAGTATTTGACACTTTATTAATTCACTTTAAAAATCAACAAATCATTTTCTAACATCACAATTTTTTATTAATTTTTTATAAAGTTGTGGTATTGCAACCATGGCATCTTATCCAATTGCCCAAGCAATGTAAAAAAAAAAACAAACACTAGAGCATATATAAAATATAATAAAAAAAACCATTGTAAATTATTTTTAAAAAAAAAAACTTCTAAAATTATAACTAGATCAAAGAGTTTTTTTTATTTTAATTAAATATTTAATATTTAAATTTATTCAACCTCATTTTTAATTTTTTGTTTGAGACTACCAATTAAGAATAAATTAATTTAATTTAGAGAAAAACAAACCGATAAAAAAACAAAAAGGCATGGCCTTAATTGTTATATAAATATATTCAAATATTTAAATATAATTTTTTTATTTCGCAATTAATTCTTGCAGTAAAAAACTTTTTAAACTTTAAGAGAGAACTTTTAACAACATCTACGACGACGACGATCAATGTTAATATCAATGTTAATGATATTTGTGTTATTACCACCACAACAACCATCGAAACCATTGAAACTACCTAAACCACCCCATCCACCTAAACCACCATCAAAACATGCAATAGAGTTACCATTTCTAATTGATCCACCATAATTTGATTGTTCAATTGAATTATTAATTGAATTGGTTGTATTTATAATTGATGAAATTGATTCTATTTAGTTAATAAAAGTGGTTAGTAAATAAATAATTTTATGAAATAATTTAAAAATAATTTACTAAAAATTGCCATTGTTTATTTTATTTGTTCGTTTTTTATTTATCTTTATACAAGTTTAATTTTTTTTTTTTTATTTCTTTTTTTTTTAAATAATGAGATTAAACATTTTGATTATTTTATCTAAAATTTTTTAAATTTGTTTATAAAAAAGTATATATATAATTTGAAGTTAAAATTCCTATAAAATTAGTTTTTGGCCATTTTTAAAAAAAACAAAAATAAACAAGTTTAAAATATTACCATTTTAAATTTTTTTTTTAATTTTTAGGACTGTCACCCATTTTTCTTTTGATTTATTTTTATTTTTTCTGAATTTAATAAAGTTTTTTTTAAATTATAAAAAAAAAAATATTTTGAAATAATAGCCTTAAATGTGTGTATTTTGATAATTATTTTTATTAAAATTTTTTTATGGTATATATTTCCACATGTTTTTCTTGGTATAAAAGAGAGTGTTGTTTTGAAAAAAAAAAAACATATTATAAAAATTAATAACAATTAATATTAAATAATAAACAATTATAAAATGACACTTTTTAGTAAGTGTTAAAGAATTTATATTTTTATTTTTTTATTTTTTTTACTTATTATTTTTATAAAAATCAATTTAAATAGAATCAATTTCATCAATTTCAAACTCTACTGGTATCTCTAAAAAAGATTTAATTAGCAATATTAATGGTGGCACTGTCTTAAATGGAGGAAATGTTGTTTCTTGGTTTGGAGGCTTCAATGATTGTGGTGGATGTGGAGGATGTGGTGGATGTGGTGGCAGAAATTTAAATGTTATTAATCTTGATATTGACATTGGTCGTCATCGTAGATGGTTTTAACAATATTATTATTATTATTTTTTTATATAATAATCGCAATAAAATTATATAAAAATAAAAAGATAACAAATTAAAAAAAATATAAAAAAAAACCTTTAAATTATTTTTTTTGAATATGTGAGACAAGTGGAAAGGAGAGTAAATATATTCCCAGTTTCTAAAGATTTTTCTTAACTAATTAGAAACATAAATATCATTAACTTGGATATGGAAATTGGTAATCAATGTAGATGTTGGTAGTATAATACTTTATAGTATTAAATTAATAAAAACAATATTTTTTTGATTTTTTAATAAAATTTGTTTAAAGTTACTATTTTCTATTTTTTATTTAAAAATAATGAATAAAAAATGAATAATTAAAATAAAAATATAAAAAAAATCAATTTAAATAATAACTTTATCAAATTATTATAGTTTTTTTTTTTTATTTTTTTTTTTTTGAATAAAAACAAAAGAAATATCTTCTAACAATATGTACGATGACGACGACCAATATTGATATCAAGGATAATAATATTGGTGTTTCTACTACCACCACAACTGCCACAACCGCCACATCCACCAAAACCATCAAAGCCACCTAAACCACCATCAAAACATGCAACAGAATTATTTTTGCTAATTGATCCAATAACATTTGGATTTGAGATTGAGCTTTTCATTGAATCAGAGGAAATTGTAAGTGAAGAAATCGATTCTATTAAATAATAGTGGTTAATAAAAAAATAGTTATTAAAAAAATATAAAAAAATTAAAAAAATTTACTGAAAATTGCCATAGTTTTTATTTGTTTATTTTCTTTGTCTTTTTTTTTTTTTGAATTTGAATTTATATTTTTCAAAATTTTTCTTTTTAAATTTATAGTGGTTTAAATATGTTGATTTTTTTACATAGTTTTTATTTTTTGATAGGGATTTATTTTTTTAAAAAAAAATTACTAATTCTTTTTTTGTCAATATTTTATTTTTCTGTCATCCAATTTTTAAAACTATAAATTCAAAAAAAAAAAAAAAAATATATAAACCTAATAAAAATAAATATAAAATAAATTAATTTAACAAATATTAAATGGCAATTTTTAGTAAATTTTTTTTTTTAAAAGTTTTATTTTTTTTTTCCTACTAACCTTTAGTTTTTAAAATTTAAATAGAATCAATTTCATCAATTTCAAATTCAACAAGTTCATTAAAAACTTCTATTTTTCATTCGAATGTTGATGGGTTAATTAGTAATGGTAATTCTGTTGCATGTTTTGATGGTGATATGGGTGGATGGGGTGGTTTCAATGGTTTCAATGGTTGTGGTGGTAGTAGAAACACCAATATCATTAACCTTGATATAGATATTGGTCGTCGTAATCGTAGATGTTGTTAATCAATTTAATTTTTAATATTTTTTTATAAATAAAAAAAACAATTTTTTTTGATTAAAATAATTATTTTTGTATTTGGTTTAATATAGTTTTTTTTTTTTTTTTTGGATGGGTTTTTAATTTTTTTTTGTTTATAAAAAAAAAATTTTAATTTTTTTTTTATCTTTTTTCAAAGATTTTATTTGAAATGTTTTTATTTATAATTATTTAGATGAAAAGTCTTTGTAATTATAATAATTAAGGATTTTAACACCACTTGTAACTGATTTTTCAATACTAATCGATACACCAATATTTGGAGTTTATATTGAATAGAAAAAATAAAATTGCCGTTATATTTTATTTTTTTTAATTTAAAATATTTTTTTGATAAAATTGTATAGAACTTAATTGTTGATTTTATTCACCTCAAATAATTTAAATTTTGGAAATAAAAATTTATTTTACTTTTTTAATGATTTCTTTCAACTTATTTTGACACATATTTTAAAAACTATAAATTTGAAAAAAAAATTATAAAAATCATTACAAAAAACAATCAATTACATAAATAAATAAAAAAATAATGGCAATTTTTAGTAAGTTATATTATTTAATAATTTTAAAATAATATTTAATATAATAATTTTTTTTATGTATTAACTATAATTTTTTTTTTTTATTTTTTTTTTTTTTAAGAATCAATTTCATCAATTTCAAATTCAACAACTTCTTTAAATAGTTGGATTTCAAACTCAAACATTGTTGGATCTAATAATAATGAAAATTCTGTTTCATGTTTTGATGGTGGTATTGGTGGTATTGGTGGTGGTTTAGGTGGATGGGGGGGTTTAGGTGGTTTTGATGGTGGTTGTGGTTCAGGAAACTTCAATATCATAAACATTGATATCGATATTGGTCGTCGTCATCGTCGTAGATGTTGTTAATATCTTGATCATCCAAACTTTTTATTATTACAAAGACTTTTCAGAAAAAAAAATTATAAAATAAAAATATAAAAAAAGGTTTTAATAATAAATTTGTTGTGCATGTTTTTTTTTCATATTTTTTTTTTAATTTATTATTTTTTTAATCTTGTATTGATTCAGATGGTATTGGTTCATTTAATCTTTTTTGAATTTGTCTTCTCTTTTTATATTTTTTAATATAAATTATGACCAAGACAAAGATAGCGATTAAAAAGAAAAGACAAGGTATTAATATAGCAGGTATTAACCATTTTTCAACATTTTGAGAATTATCGTTTTGATCGGGGCCACTATTATCTTTTCTATATTGATATTTATCTGGAACAGAGTATTTAAAGATATCAGCATCACTAGATTGACCATTGACATTGATTTGAATTTGATGATCAGATCTTTCAATCGAGGATTTATTCAAAGATTCAGACAATGGTGGTAAATAACAAGTGAGTGAACTTGAATCGGTGATATTAACATAAATACATTGTTGAAGATTTGCGATTGTAATATTAATTGGTTTTGCTAATTGTGAACCGAAAATCGTAATTAATCCACCAGTTGTTGGTGAAACCGATGTTGAATTAATAATTGTTGGTGACATATAAGAAAATGTTAATCCTTTGGGATTACCTTGAACCAATGTATCATTTATTAAAATTGAAATAGGAAAATTACCACCCGAACCAGATGGCATTTTACATGTAATCGACGTAAAATGTTTTAAATCAAATTGTTGAATATCATTACAATATTTTGAACCAATTTTAATTTTTAAGTTATTATTATTATTATTATCATTATTATTATTATTATTATTATTATTATTAATAATTGTACTACTTTCTTTAACTTCTTCTTGTTGCTGAATAATATTACCAAAATTATAATTTAATAAATTTAAATATTTACCAACAATTGTAACAATACCACCATTAACTGATAATTTTGAAGGTATTGAAGTTATAAAAGGTACAATTGGTAATTGGAGTGAATTTGATTTTTGACCACCAACTTCAATATAGATTATTGAAGTTTTTATACTGTCAGGTATTGGAAATTGAATGAGTTCACTTGAATTTGTTAAAACTGGTAATGGGGTAACAATAACTTTACCATTGATTTCATTGTTGATATAGATATAAACCTTTGAATTTTGTTCACCTAAATTACTACCATCAACAATTGCAAAATCTGATGATTGAATAACTTTTGTAATAGATGGTGGTTGATAGGTGAAGTTTGTAAAGATTGCAGGTTTTGAATCACCAATTTCAAGTTTAAACATTAATTTTTTACCAATGCCAGGTGAAACTTTACAATAAATAATTTCACCAGCATTTAAAGGATCTTCGATTGGATCTTGACAAGATTGCTCATTATTGTTACTAAAGTTTTCAATTGTAAATTTGGATTTCAATGGTTTTCCATTCTCACTTTTTAAATATAGACCATTACCTTTGATTGTGATTAAACCACCTTTTGTACTTGGCGAACTGATTTCTTTAATTAAAACATTGATTCTGATTGGTATTGAAGAATTATCATTACTACCATCAATTGATACAGTTAGTATACCAGGTCTTGGTATTGGTGTTATGTAAAATGTTGTACTATTAACAATGGTGAAAACCGATTGATTCAATTTCATACCATCTAAAAAAACCATCATATCAAACATGAAATATTTACCAACGACTTTTAGTTTACCTTGTTGTTCAGAGGTAGATAGTAAAGTTGGTGCGCCACAATCAAAAAGAGTCGATGGTTGAATTGGTATTGAAATACTTGTGCCATTTGAATTTTTATCCCAAAATTTAAATGCTCTACCACCACTACTAGCATATTGATAGTAAGTTGGTGAATTGATTTGAAGTTCAATTTGGTTGATTGAACTTGACAACTTTTGGCCATACTGAGATACTGGTGTCAATTGGGAATAGGTTGTACTATCTAAAAAATAACCATTGAATTTATAGGTACGATTTGCAGTTGGACCATCAATTGAATTTATAGTTACAGGTGGATAACCTTCTTTCAATTGACCTTGACCACAATAATTATCTAAACAAAGTGTATATTTAAAATCTCTTGTGGGGCAAAGTCCTTTAAGTTTATTGAAATCCGTAATCACTAAATTGGTACTATTGACATAATCGATTGAAATTTTATAGGGAAATGGATAACAATTTGGCATGAATGTCAATAGCTTTTTATTGGTACCGAAATTGATACCAAGAAATTCAATTTGAGTTGAACCTTTTTCAATATCCATTGAAATTACTCTAGCAGAGTTTATAATTGGTTTTGGATAAGTTGCTTTGTATGCTTGAGTATTTTGATTTTGTTCACCACCAAAATTTATTAAAACATAACCGAAACCAGCATCCATTGTCCATGATAATAAACCTGGCTGATTGTAGATTAAACTATTTTCATACTTTAGATTTCTGATTTCCTTAACTTTACCAGTTATATCGGTAATTGTCATTGGTGTTGTATTTGCTTTGGAGCCATCGTAATATCGAATCTTCAATGAAGAAGTTCCATTAGTGTAGAGATGTGAATCATCAATTTCAACAGGAAATGAAATTGGTATCGATATCTTTTCATCTACAATCTTATTGGTTATCTTATACAATAATGTACCCTTACAATCTTGTCTTTGAAAATCTGTATATCCTGTGAAATCAAAAGTTGAATTACAACTATTACTACCATCCATATTCTTTGCTATACGATTAGATCCAAATCCTTGAATCGCTCCATTATATGTACATTCTAAATTAACTAAACATAATAAATCTATACTATTGATAATATTATCTGTCGAATTTGGTAATATTGTAATAAATACTACTGATTTTGAATAGTTTATAATAGTTTCACCTATAAACCAATAATAATAATAATAATAAAAAAAATTAAAAAAAATTAATAATAAATAATAATTTAATAATTTAAAATTTAAAATTTACAATTTATACTATAGATAAATAATAAAATCATAAATAATAATTTTAATATTTTAAATGATTTCATTTTTTTTTTTCTCTATTTATTATTACAATTTATATATGGGAGCTTTATTGTTATTATTTTTTAGTTGTACTATTATTATATTTGTAAAAAAAAAAAAAAAAAAAAAATATCAACTTGATAAAATAAATAAAAAAATACTATTGATTAAAAAACAATTTAAAAAATAATTTAAAAAATAAATAAATGGTATTATTATGATGGATTATGATTAAAATTTGTTTTTATTATTATTTTATTGAAAATAAAATAAAATAAAAAAAAACATAATCCGTTGTCATTTATTTTATAGTATGTGATAAACAAGTTGTTTAATATTATTAGTGGTGTTTTTATTGCTATTAGGTATAGGTGACCACTGATGAAATATCTATGATGATGATGGCAGTGGTAAAAAAGTTTTTTTTTTTTTTTTTTTTTTTTTTTTTGTGTTTATAGGTAGAATTTTGTGGGTTGTTTGTATGTGTGTATATATTAATTATATTTTTATTATTATTGTTTTATTATTATTATTTTTATTATTGCTGAAATCTTTAGAAGATTTGATATTTTAATTATTTTTATTATCTATATATTATTATTATTTTTTTTTTTTTTTAATAGTCTTTGAAAAAAAAAAAAAAAAATTTATAATTATAAAAAAAATTACATATAAAATTTATTGCATTATAAAAATTGTTAATAATAAAGAGAATATTAATTATTCATCATCTCTTTTTTTCTTTTTTTCCTTTTTTTCTTGATCAACTTTTGAAAAAAAAAAAAAATAATAATTAAAAAATATTTTTTAAATTAAAACAAGGTTGCCATACATTTTTCAACTACTTTTCAAAAAAAAAAAAAAAAAAAAAAAATACATATACAAATAAAAATACATTGTCCCCACACTTTAAAAAAAAAAAAAAAAAAAAAATGTTATATAATAAAAAGACAAATAAACAAATAATTCTATATTCACCCCAAAACTGATATAAAAAAAATATAAAAATAAAAATAAAATTTTTTTAAAGCACATTATCTTATCTATAGGTTTAAAATAGAAATTATAATATACATATAGTTTTAATTATATCATTTCTCCCAACAAACACTAACAATAAACACTAGTAATAAAATAAATTTTTTTTTTTTTTTTTTAAAGTTATCACCTACCCTATTACTTCATTTTGTTTACTTTTTTTTTCTTCAAAGAAATATTATATTATATTATTTACATGAATGAGCTGTTATTTTTTTATTTTAATTTCATTCGAGAGAAACTGATCTTGAAAAATGTGAAATTAATTTTGTGAAATTTTAAATTTTTTTTTTTTTTTATTTTTTTCTTTTTTTTTTTTAAAAAATATAACCTTGTGACCCATTGATTTTATTTTTTTTATATATTTATTTTTATTTTTTTATTTTTTTTTTAATAAAATGACAAAAGGTAATGAAGGATTAATACCAATTTGGTTAGATCATGATTGTGGACATGATGATTCATTTGCAATGTTATTAGCATTTCATACACCAATATTCAAAATATTAGGTGTTTCTAGTATTCATGGAAATCAAACAGTTGATAAAACCACTATTAATGCATTGACAACTTTAGAGATAATTGGTAAATCAAATTGTGGTGTTGACGTTGTTAAAGGTGTTAGATCACCAATGTGTAGACCAGAGCAAGTTTGTTCAGAGATTCATGGTGAATCAGGTTTAGATTGTCCAACCGCTGAATTACCAAAACCAACACAATTAGCAATCACCGATAGACCAGCAATTCAAGTTATGTATGAGAGAATATCAAAATTCTATACTGAGAATCAAGAAAAACAAAAAGTTACAATCGTAGCAACAGGTTCATTAACAAATGTCGCATTACTCTTTGTAGTTTATCCACAAATTAAATCAATGGTAGAGGTTTCATTATTGGGTGGGGCAATTAATTTCGGTAATATATCACCTGCTGCTGAATACAATATTTTAGTTGATCCAGAAGCTGCAAAAGTTGTATTTGAAAGTGGTGTTAAAGTAGTAATGGTACCATTGGAATGTTCTCACAAAGCATTGGTAAACGAGAAAATTTTAGAAAGAATTTCATCAATTGAAAAGGTTAATGGTGGTGAGGAAGAATCTCAATTCATTAAAATCATTAAAGGTTTATTATTGTTTTTCGCTGAAAACTATAAGAGTATATTTGGTTTCGATCATCCACCATTACATGATCCTTTGGCTGTTGCTTATTTAATTGATCCAACTATTTTCACTTGTAAATTAATGAGAGTAGACATTGAAACTTCCTCTCATCTGTGTTTGGGTAGAACAGTCGTCGATTTATTTGGTATGTCAAAATTACAAAAAAATGTTCATGTTTGTACTGATATCGATGTAGATAAATTCTGGGATGCAATGATTAGTTCAATTGAACGTTGTTATAATCATTTACATAAATCAAATAAATAAATTAAAAATCAAATAAAAGAAATAGCTTTTTTTTTTACCCACTTTTTTTGTTTTTATTTTAATTCTATTATTTATTTTCTATTTAAAATTAAAATTTTAAAAATATTCATTAACAACATCTACGACGACGACGACCAATATCGATATCAATGTTAATGATATTAGTGTTGCCACCACTACTACAACCATCGAAACCATTGGAACCACCTAAACCACCCCATCCACCAAAACCACCATCAAAACAAGCGATAGAATTATCAATAGTACTTGAACCAGCAAATTTTGAATTTGAAATTGAACTATTTAATGAACTTGCTGAATTTGTAATTGATGAAATTGATTCTATTCATTTAAAATCCAAAGTTAATTTATAATTTTTTTTTTGTTGTTTCTAAAATTTATTAAAAATTAATACTTACTAAAAATTGCCATTTTATATTTGTTTACTATGCTTTTGCTTGTTTTTTTTATTATATTTTTTTTTTTTTTTTTCAAATTTATAGTTTTTAAAATTAGTTGATTTAAATTTAATTTATTAAAAAAAAAAAATTTAAAATTTAAAATAAATTGGTGTCAACATTTTGTTTATAGAAATTTTAGTAATTATATTTAATAATAAAAAAATATTTTAAAGGTGAAAAAAGTCAAAAAATTTAAGAAAGTATAAAAAAAAAAAAATTTTGATTAAAAAAAAAAATACAAACATACAGAAATACAAAAGAAATAAAAAAAATATGGCAATTTTCAGTAAATTTTTTTTAAAATTTATTAATTTTAATTTTTTTTTAAAAAAATTTGTTAACCATTCATTTTAAATTTATAGAGTCAATTACTTCAATTACTAGTTCAACAGGTTCTTTGAATAGTTCAATCTCCACTCCAAATTTTGGTGGATCAAATAGTAGTGAAAATTCTGACGCTTGTTTAGATGGTGGTTTTGGTGGCGGTTTAAATGGATGGGGTGGTTTGGGTGGTTTCAATGGTTTTGATCGTTGTTGTGGTGGTGGTAACACTAATATCATTAACCTTGATATCGACTTTGGTCGTCGTCGTCGTAGATGTTGTTAATAATTCAAAATAAAAAAAACAAAAATAAATTTTCTTTTTTTATCAAGAACAAATAAAATAAAAAATGATTCCTAATACTTTAATAAAAAAAAAAATAAAAAAAAAGAAAGAAAAAAGATCCAGATATTTTTTGAATTATATAAATTTTTTTAATTTATTTTTAAAATCATCTTGTAATTGATTTCTTTCTGCCCAAAAAATATTTTAAAAGAAATGACCATGGTGACCGTGATGTCCATGATGTCCATGATGTCCATGACTATTTTCAATGACTACATTGGTTTGTGGATAAATGACTGGGGCACCCATAACTTGTGGTTGAATAACGACTTGTGGTTGACCATAAACTTGAGGTTGGACAACTGGAGCTCCATAAACTGGGGTAGTGGTATAAGTAACTTGTTCGTGGTGACCGTGGTGATGATGATGACCGTGTGGAGGCATTTTACAGATATCTTTAATTAGTTTTATAGAATACAAATGAATTTGTTTATTTGTTTTATTTTATTATTTTAAATAAAATTAGTTGAATGAAAAAAATAATGAAAAAAAAAAGATTTTTATATTTGATTTTTTTTTTTTTTTTTTTTTTTTTTTTTCATAAATAAAAAAACAAGTGACATCTTTTTTTTTTGAAAATCAAAGATATCTGAAAAAAAAAAATCAAGTAGGACACTTGTTCGAAAATTAAAGATATTTTCCAAAAAAATTATATTGCACAAGATAAAAATCATTCATTTAATTACAAAAACCCAAAAAAGAATTTAGAAAAAAAGAATAAAAAAAAAAGAATAAAAAAAAAAAAGAATATTTTAATTATTATATAAAAAAAAATAAAAATGATTTTGAGATTTTTTATAGATAATTGTTTTTTTTTTATGATATTATCATAATAAATTTTATAGTTTTTTTTTAAAATTATAATTTTTATGTGATTCTGTCTTAAAAAAAAATTATGACTATGCAAATTTAAAATACACTGTTTAAATGAATTGACTTGCAAGTGTGCACGATTTTATTTATGGAATAATATTTAGTTTTTTGATTATTGTTTGCCAACCATTGAAACCACCTAAACCACCAATACAACCATCAAAACATGCGGCAGAATTATCATTATTAATAATCTACCTAAGTTTGAAATTGAAATTGAATTGTTTAAATTAATAAAATTGTTGAATTTGAAATTGATTCTATAAATTTTATTTTTAAATAAAAAAAATAATATTATAAATTAAAAAAATAATATTTGTTTTTTATTTTAAAAAAAAAAATTTCAATTTACAGTTTTTTAAATTTAAATTTGTTTGTTCGCTGTGACACAATAAAAAAAACAAAATGGGTTGGAAATTTATGAATTTATTGTAAAAGGGGATTGAAATAAATTTAAATTATTACACTAATTTAATATACTACCAAAACATTTTAAGTTGAATTAATCAACCAATATTATTTACTATAAAAATAAAAAAAAAAAAATTTCAATAAAAAAAATAAAATTAATAAATAAAATAAATAAATAAACAAATGGCAATTTTTAGTAGGTTTTTTTTTTTACATAAAAAGAAGAAATATTTTTATTAACTATAATTAAAAAAATAATAGAGTCAATTTCATCAATTTCAAACTCATCAGTTTCATTGAAAAGTTCCATTGAGGCTTCAAATCTTGGCAGATCAAATATTAATCAAAACTCTATCGCTTGTTTTGATGGTGGTTTTGGTGGTTTCGATGGTTGTTGTGGTGGTGGTGGTAGAAATACCAATATCATTAACCTTGATATTGATATTAATCGTCGTCGTCGTCATAGATGTTGTTAATGTCTCTTTTTTTTTTTAAAAAAAAAAAACAATAAAACAATTTGTTTTCTCTTTATAAAATTATTACTTTTTTTTGTTTTGTGAATATTAGAATAGTTATCTATCTTCTATATATCCTAAAAAAATCACTATAAAGAAATGGAAAACCATAAGACCCTTTTAAAAAAAAATTTTAATTGAAAAAACAGATAAATTATCTGGTGTATATAAAAAAATGAAACTGAAAAAAAAAAAAATGTTCCAATTTTTATTTTTTTAATTTTTTTTTTTTTTTTTTTTGGAAATTAAATTTTTGCGCGCTTCTTTTTTGTTTTGTTTTTTAAATTTATAACAACACTTTTGATATTGAAACAAACAAAAAATGGTAAAAGATGATAATATGAAAGATATTGAAGATAGTAAAATAGAAGATGAACATGAAGATGAACATGAAGATGAAGAAGAACATGATGAGGAGGAGGAGCATGAAGAAGAGGAAGAGGAAGAACACGAAGATGAGGAAGGTGGTGAAAATAAAAACAAAACTAAAGATAAAGATAACAACACAAACGATGAAAAAAAAAAATCAAAAAGACGTCCACGTGCTGAAGGTGACAATCAATTACCAGTTGCAAGAATTAAAAGAATCATGAAAAGTGATAAAGATGTTAAATTAATTTCTTCTGATGCTGTAATGTTAGTAACAAAATCAACTGTAATTATTATTATTATTATTATTATTATTATTATTATTATTATTATTATTATTATTATTATTATTATTGTTATTATTATTATTATTATTATTATTATTATTATTATTATTATTATTATTATTATTATTATTATTATTATTATTATTATTATTATTATCAGTATTATTATTTTATTATTATTAGTTTGATTTTTTGTAGAGTTTAACATATTTTTATTTATAAAAATATTAGGAAATGTTTTTACAATATTTAGTAAAGGAAGCATCTAAATCTTGTGGAACTAAAAAGAAAACTTTACAATATAAAGATTTAGCATCAACAATTAAAGATGTAGAGAATTTAGACTTTTTATCAGAGATTATACCCGAAAAAGTTTCTATATAATAATAATAACAATGGAAGTGAATATTAGTACATAAAATAAAAATAAAAAAATAAAAAAAATATGTAAAAAAGTATAAAATGAAATAATTATCACCAATTTTTTATTTATTTTAATATAATATATTTTTATATAATAATTTATCAAAAAAAAAAAAAAAAAAAATATATATATTATAAAAAAAAAAATAAAACACTTCAGAGAATAAATAATTGAATATGGAAGTTTGAAGTTATTTTTTTTATTTTTTCATTTTTTTATTTTTTATGAACAAGAAGTGGTAAATCATGTTAAAATTATTAATTATGATTTATTTTATTTTTTTTTTTTTTATTTTATTTTATTTTTTATTATAATTTTTTTTTTTTTTTTGTGGTATATTAATTTTTTTTTTTTTATCAATCAAACATTAAATATATACTATTTTTATTGTTAAAAATATTTTATTATTTTTTTTTTAAAAAAAAGAATGAAAAAATTCTCATCACTAATTTTATTTTTATCTTTAGTTGGTTATTCTTTCAGTAGTAAACTAACAGAGATTCAATATAGAAATGAATTTACATCATGGATGTCAAGAAATCAAAGGTCATATGCATCTGAAGAGTTTATAACCCGTTACAGTACTTTTAAATCAAATTTAGATTTTATAAATCAATGGAACTCCAAAGGTAGCGAAACAATTTTAGGTTTAAACAAATTCGCAGATATTACAAATGACCAATATAGAGAAAATTATTTAAGTGAACCTTTTGATTCTTTATCATCACCATTAATCCATATTAAAAAAGAAGGAGAAGAAGTTAGTAAAAATAATGGAGTTGATTGGAGAAAACAAGGTGCAGTTTCTTCAGTTAAAAACCAAATTGGAGGTTGTGGTTCTTGGCCATTATCAGCCATTGGTGCAACTGAAAGTGCTCATTTCTTAGCCAATCAAAAGGATCATTTAGTATCATTATCTGAACAAAATTTAATTGATTGCTCAAATTTAAATAAACCATGTTATCAAGGTAAAGTCAATGAGTAAGTTATAAGTAGTAATAAATTTTTATTTTTAATTATTACACAATTATTAATTTCAATTGTTTTAATAATAACGATAGAGCATTTCAATATATAATTGATGCTGGAGGTATAGATACTGAAGAATCATATCCATTTAATGGTGGTGAACGTGGTAAATGCAATTATAACTCCTCAAATTCTGGTGCTAGTTTATCGTCTTATAAAAAAGTTATATCTGGTTCAGAATCATCATTAGAATCGGCTGTATCTCTTAAACCAGTTGCAACCTATATTGATGCATCTTGTTTGTCTTTTCAATTCTATTCTTCTGGTATTTATTATGAAGCATCATGTTCTTCCACTGATTTAAATCTTAGTGTTCTAGTTGTGGGTTATGACTCTTCATCATCCTCTTCTGATTCAAAATATTGGATCGTTCAAAATTCATGGGGAACTTCGTGGGGTGAAGATGGATATATTTTAATGAGTAAGGACAGAGGTAACAAGTAAGTATTTAAAACTTTATTATTTATATTATTTTATACTTTAAATCACTTTCTAACACCACAATTTTTATTAAAATTTAAATTATAAAGTTGTGGCATTTCAACAATGGCTTTTTACCCCATTGTATAAAACATTTATGGTTAACCAATTGTTTTTTCAATAATTCCCATTTAAAAAAATAAACAAAAATAATAATAATAATAATAATAATAATAATAAATAATTAAAATTAAAATCAATATAATATTTATTGTTTTTTTAAAAAAGAGATTGATCTGTACTACAGGGAAAAAAATTATTTAAAAAATAAAATATATTGATAAAAATAAAGAAAATAAGTAAACTAATGAAATTGAAAGAGTTGAAGAAGTAGAAGGATTTTCACCATCGGTAGGAGTTGGGGTTGGAGTTGGAGTTGGATTTGGAGTTTGAGTTGGTGGGAAAGTTGGTGTGATAATATATTGGATTTCACTATTATATTTAAAATCACCAACTATTATATAAAATGGATATGTACCAGCATTTTCAATTGGTGGATAGGTGATATTAACTTGAGATTCAGAAATTTGTTTGATTTCAACATCAACATTATTAATCTTAAAGATTGTTTCAGAGAAATCGGTTGTTTTACAACCAAATTCACCATTAATAGTAATTTCACCGCCAGTTGTATTCAAAATTAATGAGGAAACATTTGAAACTGTTATATTTCCAAAGTAAAGCAATGAAACTGTTGATGATTGTTTTCCAGCTACATCAATAGAAACATTAAAATATTCACAATTTTTTAAGATTGATACTGGATTTTCATCTTGACCACTTGGGAAACCAAGACCATGGTTTAGAGTGTCCTCTTCAAGAGTTTGAATGTTTGCAATGAAAGTATTGTTTCCATTGATTGTAAAGATATTATTATAACTTGGATTGTAACTGAAATAGGAACCTTTGAAAAATATGTTTGATCCATTAACATAATATGAATCAATTGAAGGACCAAAAAATTCATATTGTAAGGTTACGTTAATTGAAAAATTAACTCCAAACTTTAAAGTGGCATCTTGAATACCAGCTCCTGGTGGAATAGTAATCTTTATATTTTTATTTGGTGTTGTGATTTCCAATGATACATTATTTTGAGAAGATTGAATTTCTGAATCCCAACCGATATTTGAACCTGAAAACTCAAGAGTTGTAGTTTCATTGGTTTTTAAGAATTGATTAACAGGAACACTCAAAGAAAAAGCAGTACAAACATCTGGAGGGGTACTAACATCAAAATTATCGAAGTTGTTAGGGAAAAAGTCTTTAAATTGGTCACCACCCAAACATCTGAAACAATCTGGAACATTACCTGTTAAGTTATTATTACCAATGAAAATAACATTTTTTTTAAATGAACAATATTCTTCTGGGAGAGAACCAATAAATTTGTTACCACTTAAGTGTAAAAAACTCATTGATCCAGTATCAAAATTTGATGCTGGTGGAAGGTTATCCAAAAATTTGTCATTTACAATATGTAACCGACTTAAATTCTTAAAATCTGCTTCATATATTGATGCATTAATATAATTTAATATACTGTTTATATAAATAAATAATTAATATAATTTGAGAAACAATAATTTTTTAATAAAAAATTAAAAAAATAAATAATTCTTACAGTGAACAACCAACTGGAAATTTAAAAACTTTTAAATTATCAACATAATAAATAAAGCTCCTATTAAATATGAAAAAATATTAGTATAAATTTTTGATATAAAATTTAAATTCAATAATTAATATTCTTACAAACTGAGACTATTGGTTAAATTTGAAAGATCAACTGCATCCATTGAATAATTGAAGCCATAATTTCTAATTTCCAAAGTATTTAAACTTGTAATTTTGTTCAATGATGGCTCAAATCCAAATAACTGACTAGATGGATCAAGACCTTGGAAAAAGATTTCCAAATTTTCAAGCTTTGTAAATGGTTGGAATTTTGGAAAGGTTATATTATGTGTTCCTTTGTTATTGATATATAATGTTAAGCTGGATAAATTCTTTAGTGATGATCCTGCATTATATGGGAAAAGACCATTTTCGTCTAAAGTGGCTCTCAATACCCTTAAATAATAATTATTTGGTAATTCACTTGGAAAAGCGAAACCAGGGCCTGTTGAATAAATATTTAGATTTTGAATTTTACCTGTTGAAAAAAAGGCACTTGGTAATGGAACAGAAATTCTTTGAAAACTAACATATTGTAAATTTTCAGGTAAACTAATATTATCCGGAATTGGTACAGTTAAATCATCCAAACTCCTATAAAAAAAGTTTTAGAAAAAATTGAACACAAGTTTGTGGTTTCATCATTATTATTATTATTACTATTATTATTATTATTATTATTACTATTATTATTATTATTATTATTATTATTATTACTATTATTATTATTATTATTATTATTATTATTATTATTATTATTATTATTATTATTATTATTATTATTATTATTACTATTATTATTTTTATTATTTTTATTATTTTTATTATTTTTATTATAACTATAACTATATATTAATATTATTATATTTACATATGAGCAAGAGATGTGAAATTTGGAAGTCTTGAGAAAATGTTTGGGAGAAAATTGATATTTGATCTTGAAGAAAAATAATTTAAATCTTCAAAAACAGAAAAATCAACTGTTAATGTAACCTGAACACCTGTAAATATATTGATTTCTGTTACAGTGTCACCATTACAAACGATTAACCCAATAATACATTGACTCCCTTCATAAACATGTCCTTGGTATATTTGTGAAAAAAGTGCATTGACTTGAGCTTTTTGATTTCCTTTAAAATTTTGAGAATAAATATTTTTTGTGAAAAATATTAAAAAAATAATAATGTTTAATATAGATTTATTCATTTTTTATATTAATTAAATGAGTTTTTGAAAAAAAAATAAAATAAAATAAAAAAAAATTAAAAAAAAAGGAAAAAAAAAAAATAAAAAAAAAAAAAAAAAAAAGTTATTTTTAAGGTTGATTAAAAAAAAAAAATTTATTTTTAATCAAAAAAAAAAAAAATCAAAAAAAAAAAAAAAAAAAAAATTTATTTTTAGGTTGATCAAAGAAAAAAAAAAAAAAATCTACAAAATTATTATAATAACATTTACCCAAAAACTAAAAAATCAATAGAATTACTTTTCAAAAAACTTCAACCTACTTTTTCTTTAATTTCTAAAAAAAAAAAGATATTTTTAAAAAAATTTTATTTTTCACACAATTTATTTTTTATTAACAAAATTATCTTTTTTTTTCTGAAAAAAAAAATCAAACAAATGTATATTTGAAAGATAGTTGATATAAATTTAAAGAATAAATAAAAATTACTTTTTTTTTTTTTTATAAAAAAATTAAAATTTGGTTTACGTTTCTAGAATGGATTCTTGAAAAAAAAGAAAAAATAATTTTTTAAAATAATTAAAAAACACACATTTATTTTTACTATTTATACATAGTGTCATCTTTATAGGTGTTTATTTTTATTATGGTTTTTTTTTTTTTCAAATAATTATTAATTTTCCCAATCACTGTCATCTTCGTCGTCATCGTCATCTAATTCACCTAAATTTCCTCTTCTTTGGGCCATTGCAGCAGCTAATGTATCAACTAACGAACGATTACCAGATTCACCTAATTGTAACTCCTTTAAATCTGGTAATGGTTCATTTGGATCTACTTTTTTTAAATGACCAGCACCTCCAAATCCTCTAATGCTATCCATTAGATTTGAACGGCCACCATCCAATGGTGGCATTGAGTTTGGTGGTCCTGATGTTGATATTGCTGGTGGAGGTACTGGTGCTGGTGGTGGTACTGGTGCTGGTGGTGGTACTGGTGCTGATGTATTTAATGAAAGTGGTGTTGGTTTTTCAATTGGCGATTGAATAGATGGTGCTGGTGGTAATGGGGATTTAGGATCAACTGGTGCAACTGGGATGTGGGCTAATTGTTCTGACATTGGAGGTGGGGGTGGTGGCATTATATCTCCATCCACTTTGTTAACTACGACATGTGGTGGATTTGTTTGTTGTAGTGATTGTTGTGGTTGAACAGCGGTTCTTTGTATAATTGGTGGTTGAACGATTGGTGTTCTTTGTTGTGTTGGTGGTGTGGTTGGTAATGATGGTCTTTTAGTTGTAGGTAATGGTGGAGGTGGTGATTGCAATCTTGTTTGTTTAGGTTGTTGTGGTAAATCTCTTTTTTGTCTTGGTGGTGGAGTTGGTTGTTTTCTTTGTGGTGATGTAATAACTTGTTGAGTTTGAGGTTGAGACTTTTGTTGATAGTATGAATTATAACCGTCTAGTTTTTGTGCTTGAGTTTGCTGTGATGCTTGATATACATATTGCTGTGGCTTATCACCTTGGAAACTGTATTCATGAGGTGTTTGGTTTTGTTGGTAAACATATTGCTGAACTCCACTCGATGTTGTTTGCATAACTGGTTCCATTTGTTGTGATGGACGTTTTTGTGTTGGTTGCAATGGCTCATCTAATTTATAATCTGATTTAAATTCTTGTTGAATTAAAGGCTCACTAGTATTATAAATTTGTTGTTGTTTTTGTTGCAGTTGTTGAGGTGAAGAGACAATTGTATCATCTGCTCTCATAAAGTTTTGGTGAATTGGAATTGGTTTACCATTAATTGTTGTTGGTAGTTTACCTCTTGCATTATTAATTTGTTGTTGTGGTGGTTGTTGTTGAGCCATTTGTTTATAAGGCTGTTGTGGAAGAGGTTTATTAATATTTTGTTGGTATTTTGGTAATGGTCTAATTTCAGAGCCAGGTTTTGGTGGCGGAACTCTTTGACCTCCCATTTTTTGTGTTGTTGATGTTGGAGGTGGTGGTGGTGGAGCTCTAGATCTTACTGGCTGTTGTTGATATGGAGTAGATGTGGTTGTTGAATCCGCACTACCACCTGCTATACCTGCTTTTTGATTGTTTATATTCTCACCGATAACACTGTAAATGAATTGAACTGTATCAGGATTCTTTAAATCCTTTTTCTTTATACCTGCAGCTTGAAATAGTTGTCTCCACTCTGGTGGAATATTTTTAATTTCGAAACCATTCTCTTTATCCCAACCTATATGAGATTCATGTTTAAAATCTGTTGGCCCTGATATCTCCATTCCTTTCTCCTCATTTCTGTGAATAGTTTTATCTAAAACCTTTTGAAAAAATCTTCCATGTTTCTTCTTTGTTTCTAAAAAAAAAGTTAAAACAATAATAGTAATAATATAAAAGTCATTAATTATTTATTTTAAAAAATATTTATTATAATTTAATGAATTAAATACTATTAAAAAAACATACTTGGGTTATGAGAATCAATTTCTGTCATTTTAATATTTATTTTTTATTATTAATATTTAAACTTTTTTTTTTTTTTTTTTTTTATATATATAATAATTTTATTTTATTTTTTTTATTATATACTATACTATGAAAATAATAATTTGACATTTTCTCGTTTTTCATTGAACCCACTTTTTTTTTTAAACACTTTTTTTTTTTAAAAAAAAAATTTTACCCAAAAAAAGAAAAAAAACTAATTACTAAAAAATAAAAAAATTAAAAAAATTAAAAAAAAATAAAATAAAAATAAATAAAAAAATAAACAAAACCTTTTAATTCATAAAATTAATTAGTTTATATACATAATAATACATAGTATACTGGTTTTAATATTCATTATTAAATAATATATGATTAATCATATTAATTAGAAAAAAACTTTAGATTGGAGAGATAAAATAAAAAATATCATATTAAAATAGAAAATCAAAGAGACAATGACAAATAGTATTTTTAATAAATAATATACTAAAAATAATGATATCACAACATAAAAATAAATAATATATAAATAAAAAATTAAATAATCAATAAAATATTTTTTAACATTGTTTTTTATTTTTTATTTTTTATTTTTTATAAAAAAATAATAAAAAACTTAAAAATAAAAAAAAACAATTTTAATACAAAATCGATTTTTATAATAATGTTTAATTCAAATCAATTAAGATAAAATGATATTATAGTAATTCGTATTTTAATAGAGAAAATATTAATAGTTCATTTATTATTATAATAAAAAATTTAAGATTATTAAAGAAGAGGTCCATATGAAATTTCTAAAATAATTAAATATACATAACCACAGAGTTATTAAAAAAAAAAATAATTAAAAAAAAAAAAAGAAATAAAAAATTAAAAAATTAAAAAAAAATTTTATTATAATTTCAATCTACTTTTAAAAGATTATTGAGGATTTTAAATTTATTATTTTTAATCATCACTATCACCATAAACTCTTTATTTATTACTAAATAAAGATTGTAGTAAGCAAATAAGAAAAAAAAAAAAATTAAAAAAAAAAACCTTACATAGAATATTATGATTGCATTTACAATACAACACATAATACCAATTTTGTAATTTAATAATGAATGATTTTATGTGTGTTGTGTGCCCATTTTTTTTATAAAAAAAAAAAAAAAATTTAATAATGAAAAATCCACCCTCTCACTACATAAAAAAAAAAAAAAAAAAAAAAAAAAAACAATACAAAAAAGATGACGGGATTTGTTTGTTCAAAATTTGGTTGGTAAATTTGAGATATGTTGTAATTGAATTAAATTTAATTTATATTGAATTTTTTATTTATGAAAAAGGAAAAAAAAAAAACCTTCAAATAAAAAAAAAAAAAAAAGCTTATATGTAATATCAAAAAAAAAAAATAAAAATTAAATTAATTAAAAAAAAAAAAAAAACATAATACTTGTATATTGTGATATCACAAATTATAATAAATTTTTTTTTTCACACACATACAAAAATTTCACTCTTTCTCTCTTTACTTTTTTTAATTATTTAATTTATTTTTATTTATTTTAATTTTTTTTCAATTATTTAATTTTTAATATAAATACTGAAAAAAAAAATTTATTATTATTTTTATTTTTTTATTATTACAAATTGGAGATTATACAGTTTTTTTGAAAAAAAAAAAGAGAAAAAAAAGGGTATTATTGTTAATCTACTAATTTTCTATATTTATTTTTTCTATCTTCTTTATTTTTTTTTCAAGTAAAAATATTAACAATTATTTTTATTTATTCATTTTATATTTATATAATATAATTTATAATTTATTTTTTTAATAAAAAAAAAATAAATTTTAGAAAAATGAACTCAAAAGAAGATGAAAGTAAATTTAAATTTAATGTTAAACAATATATTGAAGAAGAAGCAAAGAAATTACAACATGAATGGGATACAAATCCAAGATGGAAAGGAATTAAGAGAGAATATACTGCAGAGGATGTAATTCGTTTAAGAGGATCATTTAAGGAGGAGCATACATTAGCAAAGAAAGGTGCTGAAAAACTTTGGGACATGTTGCATGAAAAGGATAATTGGGTACCAGCATTGGGCGCACTTTCTGGTAACCAAGCAGTACAAATGGTACGTGGAGGTCTCAGAGCAATCTATTTAAGTGGTTGGCAAGTTGCTGCCGATAACAATACCTCTGGTCAAATGTATCCAGATCAATCCTTATATGCCGTCAACAGTGTTCCTGAACTTGTTCGTAGAATTAACAATGCCTTGAGAAGACGTGATCAAATTGAGGTCAATGAAGGTAATCTTGAATTCCAATATCTTCCAACACCAATTGTTGCTGATGCTGAAGCTGGTTTCGGTGGTCCACTTAATGCATATGAACTCATGAGAAGTATGATTGAAGCCGGTGCATCTGGTGTCCATTGGGAAGATCAATTAGCTAGTGAAAAGAAATGTGGTCATATGGGTGGTAAAGTACTCATCCCAACATGTGGTCATATCAAAAACCTTACTGCTGCACGTTTGGCATCAGATGTTTTGGGTGTACCAACATTGATAGTAGCTCGTACAGATTCTTTGGGTGCCGGTTTATTAATGAGCGATGTAGATGCACGTGATAAGAAGTTCATTACTGGTAAACGTACTGTTGAGGGTTATTATCATTTGAATTGTGGTATTGAACAAGCCATTGAAAGAGCTCTCAACTATGCGCCATACTGTGATTTAATTTGGTGTGAAACATCGACACCATCAATCGAGTTGGCAAGACAATTTGCAGATGCAGTTCATGAAAAATTCCCAGGTAAACTTTTGGCATACAATTGTTCGCCATCATTCCATTGGAAACAACATTTGAAACCAGATGAAATCGCCTCATTCCAACGTCAACTCTCTGACTTGGGATATAAATTCCAATTCATTACTTTAGCTGGTTTCCATGCACTCAATTTATCAATGTTTGAATTGGCTAGAGACTACAAAAAGAATGCTATGACTGCCTATGTAAACCTTCAAGAAAAAGAATTCTCTTTAGAGTCTGAAGGTTATACCGCTACAAGACATCAACGTGAAGTAGGAACAGGTTACTTTGATCAAGTCTCTCAGATTATCTCTGGTGGTCAATCTTCAACATTAGCTTTAGTAGGTTCCACAGAAGAAGAACAATTTGATGAACATGTTGAAAAGAAAAAGAAAGTTGCTCATAGTAATAATGGTACAAATAAAACTAGAGCAGCAAATGTTCAAAATTAATATAATTATTTAATAATAATAATAATAAAATAATAATAATAATAATAATAATAATAATAATAATAATAATAATAATAATAATAATTAAAAATAATATTAATAATAATAATAATTAAAAATAATATTAATATTATTTTTTTTAAAATATATCTTCTACTAAAAATATTTTTTAGATTTTTCAATAAAAATTTTAATAATAAATAAAATTAATAATTAAAAAAAAAAAAAAAATTAAAATATAATTTTTAACTAATTCTAAAATTAATATTTTTTTTTTTTTTTCTTAAATAAATTTGGATAAATATAAAACAATAAACCATTATTTCTACAATAACAATAAAAATAATAATAATAATAATAAATTATATTATTGGCTGTTGAATTTTATTTTTCTTTTTTTGAATATGATCGATTTGGGCGAATGTTAATAAATTATTATTATTAGTATTGTCATTGTTGTTGTTGTTGTTGTTGTTGTTGTTGATGTTTTGAAAAGTTATTAATGATGTTGAAACTGTTGAACGAATTTTATTTGAAAATGATGAAGTATATGGTGGTACAAAAATTGAAGATGTATTAATATGTTCCATTGGTGCTGGTGGTTCATTTTCAATTGTTTTTAATAACATTATGTCAATTAATTCATTTTCATTATTTTCATTTAAAATAATTGATTTCATTTCTTTTTTATTGCTGCTATTACTATTACTATGATTTTTGTGGAAAATTGAATTTAATTTTTTTTCAAGTAAATCTTTTCCTTTAATTTTTCTTTTAGTATTGCATGAATTTGGAAAATTTGAAATACCAAATAAAGTACCCTTTTCAATTGATTTTAATAAACTTGGATATGTTGAAATATTTTCATCGATATGTCCATCATCATTAAAATTTGGTGGTATAAAATGACTATTATAATAATATGCAATACTACCATCATTATCATCTTTTTCTTCATTATTATTTTTTATATTAATTTTTCCAACTATAATTTTAAATGGTTGATAATTATTTCTTTGTTTTTCAATTCTTTGAATATAATTGAATGGTGTTATATCATCGTCAATTAAATAATCATATACTATCGTACCTCTACTCATTTTACCATGATTTGGTGATGCTGATTTAGCTAAAAAACATTCTTCATTTCTATAATATGAATTTAATAACATACAAAATTTACCTTTATTGTTAACTGCTAACCATGTTCCACCACCAATTTGATCCCTACCACCATAAATTTTAATTGAATTTTCATTATTATTTATTTTAATATTTTCCCATTCATATAATAATTTTGTTGGTCTTGATTCTTCCTCTTCTCTATTATTTAAGATTATAACTGGATATCCTTCATATTGATAAAAACTTAAAAATCCCAAACACATATTTTTTTTTTTTTTTTTTTTTTTTTTTTTTTATTTTTTTAAAAAAAAAAAAAAATAAATATGATTTCCTTTATTATGATATAATTTTTATTGTATATATATATTTATTTATTTATTTTAAAAAAAACTAATTATGGTTTGTCTTAAAACTTCTAACGTTTTTTTACATATGTAGTTTTTTTTTTAAAAATTATTTATTTTAAAAAAAAAAAAAAAAAAAGAAGAGTTGTGTGGTTGTAATATTGCAAGAGAGTGTGTGGTTATTATTTTTACAAATACTGTATTTTTCTTTGACTGGTTACAGAATTATATTATTACTATTGTTTTTATTAATATTATAAAAGAGTGAATGATGTTAATTTCTTCTTGTTTCTATTATTTATTAGTTCGAATTCAGTTTAACTAATTTTTTTTCATGTTTTTTTTAATTAAGTTAAAAACGAAAAAAAAAAAATAAAAAAAAAATTAAAAATTAAAAAAAAAATAAAAAAAAATAAAAAAGTGTTTTGATTTTAAATCGAATTGTCACCATTTTTTTTTTTTTTTTTTTTTTTTTTTTTTTTTTTTTTTTTATATTTGTGTGTTTCATATTATCATATTATTGTTTTTATACATGAACTAAAAGATTGTTAATTTTATAAAATATATAAATATATATATTTATATATAATAAAATAAAAAAAAGAAAAAAATCAACGACACCAAAAACAGATAAAAGCCAACGACGTCAATTTTTTTTTTTTTTTTTTCAAATTTATTTTTAAATTCTCATATTTTTCTTATAAAACTATTTTTATCTAAACAAAAAGAAAATATAAAAAAAAAAAAAAAAGAAAATGAATATAATATTTAATAAATTAATTATAATAATAATAGTAATAATATTATTTATTACTGGTAGTTATGGTAGTGGAGAAACAGTATCAACACCTACACACCCAATAACAACAGCAGCAGCAACAATAACAACAACAACAACAACAACAACATCAATAATAAAAGAAATGAATGAAAAACAAAAGTTATATTCACCAAGAGAAATTCATTTAGCGTTAACAGATAAAGATGATGAAATGGTAGTAACATGGATTACTAAAGGTAGAATCAATCATCCAATAGTTTATTTATTTAAAGGTGATTGTAGTGTTGTAACATCAAATAGTAATAATAATAATAATAATAATAATGATTATGATTCATTCAATATCTCAATTGGTAAATCAATAGTTTATAATGGATTAGAAGGATATGTTCATAGTGTAAAATTAAATAATTTAGAATTTGGTAAAACCTATTGCTATTCAGTAGGTAGTGGTAATATATATAGAAGTGATATTAAAGGTTTAGTAGAACAACAAACAAATAATAATAATAATAATGATGATTATGATGATTTAATAAGATGGAGTAAATGGATTCATTTTAAAACAAAATCCAATGAAATAGATCATGTTACATTTGGAGCATTCGCAGATAGTGGTACATGGGGAGATGTACATGAAGTAGTTGCAGCAATGAGTAAGGATGAATCATTATCATTAGCAATACATGGTGGTGATTTATCATATGGATTAAAAGAAGATGTATGGGATAAATTTGGAGATATCATTGAACCATTAGCCTCTAGAATGCCATTTATGGTTATACCTGGTAATTGGGATGTAAAAGAGGGTGCACTTCAACCATTTGTCAATCGTTATCCAATGCCATTAGTTTATAAACAACCAACAATCGAACAGAAACGTTTATCAGTACCATCATCAACTTCACCTTCACAACATATCACCCTTCAAACCAATCCAAATCTATACTATTCTTTTAGATACACTCATGTTTATTTCATTATGTTATCATCGTATGATCCATACACAATTGGTAGTCAACAATATAAATGGTTAGTATCAGAGTTGGAATTAGCAAATTCAATGCGTCAAAAATATCCATGGTTAATTGTAATTGCACATAGTCCAATGTACTCTTCTTCAACTGGTCATGGTGGTAGTGATACTTCAGTACGTACTCAATTAGAATGGCTCTATGATGTATATAATGTTAATTTAGTATTCAGTGGTCATGATCATGGTTATGAACGTACTCATCCAGTTTTGGCTGAAAGAGTATTGAAAAAGAATCATAACTCTCAATATAAAAGTAAAGATGGTACAATTCATATTTTAGGTGGTACTGGTGGTGCTACCGCTGATCCTTGGTTCAATGAACAACCAAATTGGTCTGCTATCAGAGAATCTACTTCTGGTTATACAAAATTCATTGCTCATAAACAAACTTTACAAGTTACATATCTTCGTATGAATGGTACATTAGGTGATCATTTCCAAATCACTAATGAATATCCAACCTTAGATTCTGTTAAACTTAGTAAAGTTAATAATAATAATTCAACACCTTCAGAACACACTGGTGTATTTTTATTATTTTTCGCTTTAATAGTTTTTATTTTCCCAATTTGCGCTTACTATAAATTACCTCATTTAATCTTTAGTTCTTTAATACCAAAACCAATGATTTCAAATAAATCAATGGTTTAAATATAAAATAAATAAATAAATAAATAAATAAATATATAATTAAAATAGTAATAATTAAATAAATAGTAAATCATATAATAATAATAATATTAACAAAAAAAAAGAATTATTATAAATTTTTTTTTTAAAAAAAAAAATAAATTAAATTAATTTTGAAATAAAAATTTTTAGCAATTTATAGTGAAATATAAGAATTCTTATATTTTTAACATTCCAATTTATTTATAAACATGAACGTTTAATTTAAAAATATTGATTTTTTTTTTTAAATTTTTTTTTTATTTTTTTTTATTTTTTTTATTTTTTTTATTTTTTTTTTTTTTAAATTCACACAAATTTTTTCGATTTTTTTTTTTTTTTTTTTTTTTTTTCACCAAACTTTATTTTTTCATATATACAAGATTTCAAAATAAAATGGGTTTAGATATTGTACTTTTCCGTGCCGACAAAGGTGGAAATCCAGATCTCATTAGACAATCACAAAAAGTTAGATATGCTAATGTTGATGCTGTTCAAGAAGTTATTGATTTAGATAAAATTGCCAAAGAAAGTACGTTTTTTTTATTATTTATTTAGTAAAAGAAAACAATAATAACAATAGATACATACATTCGCTCACTCACTCATCACCCACTACATGAGGCTTAATTATAATAACAATCAAAACAATAAAAAGAAAACAAATTTAAAAATGAATATTAATATTTCCGATAATATTCATTATTTTATTATTTATTATTAAATATTAATAAATTTAATAGCCAAATATAGATTAGATAATTCAAATGCTGAATATGCTAAACTTAATAAATCAATTGCTATGAAAAAGAAAGCAGGTGAAAATGCTGATGAAATCATTGCTCAAGCTGAAGAATTAAATCAAAGTATCATTAAATTAAAAGTTGAAGTCAGCGAAGTTGAACTTTCACTTAAAAAGAAATTAAAACCAATCGGTAACATTGTACATGAATCTGTACCAATTGATAATAATGAAGTAAGTAGGATCCTAATAGGAATATTTTTTTAGGAGATTTGATATCAAAAGATTTTTAGATACAATGATATAGCAATACAATATAGATTGATTAATTAATCAACATTTTTATTATTATTATTATTATTATTATTATTATTATTATTATTACTACTATTATTATTATTAAAAGGATAATAATCAAATTGTTAGAACATGGGGTGAATGTAAAACATCAGAAGGTTTATTGCATCATCATGAATTATTAGAAATGATTGATGGTTATGATCCAGAGAGAGGTACTTTAGTTAGTGGTCATAGATGTTATTTCTTAAGGGGTATGGGTGTTTTATTAAATCAAGCAATTATTAACTTTGCATTGAATCATATGACCAAAAGAGGTTCAGTACCACTCCAAACTCCATTCTTTATGAATAAAGATGTTATGGCAAAAACTGCTCAATTGGAGCAATTCGATGAGGAACTTTACAAAGTATCCGGTGACAATGAAGAGAAATACTTAATTGCCACCTCTGAACAACCAATCTCTGCCTACCATCAAGATGAATGGATCGAAGAGAAAGATTTACCAAAGAAATATGTAGGTTATTCAACATGTTTCCGTAAAGAGGCAGGTTCACATGGTCGTGATACTTGGGGTATTTTCAGAGTTCATCAATTTGAAAAGATCGAACAATTCTGCATCACTGAACCAGAAAAGTCTTGGGATATGATGGAAGAGATGATCAATAACTCTGAACAATTCTACCAAGAGTTGGGTATCCCATATCGTGTTGTCAACATCGTTTCTGGTGCTCTCAATAATGCCGCCTCAAAGAAATACGATTTGGAAGGTTGGTTCCCAGGTTACAATCAATACAGAGAATTGGTTTCTTGCTCAAATTGTACCGATTATCAATCTCGTGACCTCGAAATTCGTTGTGGTATGAAGAAACAAGGTCAACAACAAAAGAAATACGTTCATATGTTAAATTCAACTCTTGCCGCCACAACTCGTGTCATTTGTTGTATCCTCGAAAATTATCAAACCGAAGGTGGTATCACTGTTCCACTTCCACTTCGTCCATACTTGGGTAAAGACTTTATTCCATTCGTTAAAGCCGTTCCAAAACATAAAGCTATCCCAAAACAAAAAACTACCACTCCAGAACAAAAATAAATTAAATAAAAAAAACACAAAATAAAATAAATATAAATTAATATTTAATTAAAACCATAAGGGAATCTTTATAAAATTTTGGCTTTGAGAAATTAAATTTAGAAGGTCATTTGAAAAAAAATATTGTTTTTATTTAAAATAAAGAATTTTCAAGTGTTGTTTTTTTTTATCAAAAATTTAACCAATACTACAATCATATAATTAACCATCAATTCCTTATATATTAAAGATAAAGTATTTAAAAATACTTTGATTCAACCAATGTTTAAATTTTTATAAAAATAAAGAAAAAAAAAAAAACAAAAAAAAAAAAAAAAAACAAAAAAAAAAAAAAATGCAAAAAAAATAATATCTTTTGCAATCCATTTAATTATTAATAAAAAGAAAAATGTTTTTTTTTAAAATTTTTTTAATATTTTTAGATTTTGTTGTGCACATTAAGGGTTAAAATTAGGTGAATAGTTTATTTTCTTTATTTATAATCTTTAAGAAAATGATTACCAACCAGCCAATTGAAATAAAAAATGATAATTATTTTGATTTTCTCGATTTATCAACATGCAACCAACCACTCACACCTGGATTAATATCTGATAAGCTATCTACTCTAAATTTATCTTACAACCAACCACTCACACCTGGACTAATACCCAATAGTGTGACTACTCTTAATTTATCAACATACAACCAACCACTCATTCTAGGATCAATACCAAATAATGTAACTGCTATCAATTTATCATCATACAACCAACCACTCACATTGGAGTCAATACCCAATAATGTAATTAATATCAATTTATCATCATACAACCAACCACTCACATTGGAATCTATACACAATACAGTATCTACTCTCAAATTACCATCTTACAACCAACCTCTGATACCGGGATCAATACCTGATAGAGTGTCCAATCTCGATTTATCATTATATAATCAGCCTCTCATACCAGGATCAATACCAGATAGCGTGACTAATCTTAATCTATTATCATACAACCTACTACTCTCAAAAGGATCACTACCACATAATATTATTACTCTAGATTTATCATCATACAACCAACAACTCGCACATGGAGTTATACCCAATAGAGTGTCTAATCTCTATCTATCATCATACAACCAACAACTCACACTTGATTTATTACCTCATAGCTTATCAACTCTCACTTTATCATACAACCAACAACTCACACCTGGGTTAATACCTAAAGGCGTGGCTACACTCAATTTATTAACATACAATCAACCACTCATATATGGATCGATACCAAATAATGTAACTACTCTTCATTTGGCGACATACGACCAGCCACTTACATTGGAATCAATACCTAACAGTGTGCATATTCTCAGTTTATCAAAATACAACCAACCATTAACACCTGGGCTAATACATGAGAGAATATCTACTCTCAATTTGTCATCATTCAACCAACCACTTGTACCTAGGTCAATACCCAGTGGAGTGTCTACTCTCAATTTACCATCATACAACCAGCCACTCACAACAGCATCAATACCCAATAGTGTTTTTACTCTCAACCTATCATCATACAACCAACCACTCATACCTAGATCAATACCCAATAGCATACTTACTCTTAGTTTACCAACATACACTCAGCCACTCACACTTGGATCAATACCCGATAATTTAATTACTCTCGATTTATCATCCTATAACCAACTTCTTACACCTGGATTAATACCCAATAGCGTGTCTACTCTGGATTTATCATCATATAACCAACCTCTCACACCTGGATCATTGCCCAACAGTATTTCTTCTCTCAATTTATCATCATATAACCATCAACTCAGAACATATGGAGTGTTTTCTCCTTTATTAAAATCTCTAAATCTAAAGTCGTATGAACATCAAATAACCATAGGGGTAATACCTAAAAGTGTATGCAACCTTAAACACACAACCGATGGAAAAAGTGAAACTTTCCCCATTACAGTGAACCATAAAATAGCCGACCTAAAATATCCAAAGAATCAAATCAAATATACAGAAGGAGCTATTCTACTATCAAACCTATCAAAATTTGAAGAAAATGAACTCTTAGCAATAGCAACTGAAATCATCAAATCGATAAAAGAAATTCATGATAATAATAGAATTCATTTAGATATTAGGTGTAAAAATATTCTTCTTCTTCATGATGAAAATGGTAAAAGATTACAAAATGATTTTATTAATATTATTGGTTTTGAAAAATCTTTGCCAATAGATATGGATTTTAATTTTCGATATCGTATCGTTGGAACTGAAACACATATGGCACCAGAAATAAAATTAAGGAATGGCAAATTAGGATGTAAATCAGATATATGGAGTTTAGGTTGTACATTAATAGAATTAGCAGGTGGTGATCTTAAGAAATTAGATAAAAAAGGTATCCCTTTAATACCTGATCATTTATCAAATCATTTTAAAAATATTATTCAACATTGTTTACAAATAAATCCAGATTCTAGATTAGATATTAGCGAATTATACAATTATGTAATTTATAAAGGTATAGAAATTGATCCCTCCGAACAGATTTATGAATCAAAAGATATTATTAAATTAGAATTTTTCAATGAAGCTATCACAATTCAAAAGATTTTTTATGGGGTCAAATATTTAGAATTACAAGCATTCAATCAATCATTCGAAACAGGATCAGTACCAGATTCTGTAGAATATCTTATACTACAATCATACAATCAGCCATTAATTCCTAGTATATTACCACAAAGTATTAAGTATTTAAAAATACCTTCATTCAACCATCCGTTACTTAGAAACGAATTGATACCTTCATCAGTAACCCACTTAGTTTTTAATGATTTTAATAAAGAAATCAAACCAGAGACACACTTTGCTAAATTTCTAGATACTGGTGATAGATTTAATATTGAAAAAAGTCCATTATTGTTTTGTTCAAATTCTATTCAAACTCTCCGAAGCAGTTATAAATATGAAAAGCCAATTAATGAAAGAAATATACCAAAATCAGTAACAAATCTACAATTAACCAATTACAACATTGAAATATTAACAAATAGTATATCCCAAGCAGTTAAAATGCTCACACTTGGTTCAGATTTCACAGATTTTAAGTCATTATCAAATCTCCCATCATCAATAATTAATTTAAAATTTGGGACAAAAGAAGATAACAATTTAAATGAAATAATTAAACATATACCAACATCTATTACTTCAATCAATATTAATAATAATATAATTAAAATTAGAAAACCACAACCTTCCAACACACTAACCAAAAACAAACAACAAACTAATTTATTGAATCATGCATTAAAACACAAAAAAAAACATTGGAAAATTATTTCAAAACTAGGTAATGGAACAGTATTCTTGGCAAAAAAGATTAATGGGTCATTAAATGGATCAAGTGTGTCATTATGTGTAATTAAAAAGATTGATTATATGTATATTGTATGTATATTAAAATAATAATAATAATAATTATAATAATAATAATAATAATAATAATAATAATAATAATAATAATAATAATAATAATAATAATAATAATAATAATAATAATAATAATAATAATAAAAAGAAAAAAAAAAGAAAATAATCTTATCCTTTATTAAAAACAATCGTACTAATTTTTTTTTTATTATTTATTTAGAAATCACAAAGCGAGATTGAAATTTTAGATATATTAAAAAATCATGAGCACTCAATGAAATACTATGGATATGGATTCGATAAAAATGATAGCCTATATATTTATACAGAATACATTGAAGGCTCAATATCAATTACAGAAAAACTAAAACAAACTCCAAATAAAAGATTTAACGAAGATGAAATCAAATCATTAATGTTTAAAATAGTTGGAGCATTAAAAAAAATTCACGAATCAGGTATTATTCATCGTGATATTAAAGGTGATCATATCTTTTTGGTGAAAAATAATAATAATAATAATAATAATAATAATAATAATAATAATAATAATAATAATAATAATAATAATAATAATAATAATAATAATAATAATAATAATAATGATGAAATCACAGGTATCAAGTTTATCGATTTTGGATTATCAAAACAAATTGAAAAAGATTTAAAATATTATTCAGTTGTAGGTACAGATTTACATATGGTAACAGAAGTTAAATTAGAAAATGATAAAGCAGGTAGATCTGATGTTTTTTGTTTAGGTTGTACAATGCTCGAAATGTTTGGTGTAGATTTAAATACCTGCGAAAGAGATAATTATGGTATCCCAATTGTACCAACTGATTTATCGTGCTCATTACAAAATATCATTAAAAATTGTTTGCACACTAAAACAGACTCTATATATTGTTTAGATGAATTACTTTCACATTTATCAAATGTAAGTTTCAAATTTTTATTAAAAAATTATAGACAATAATAAATTTTAACTCTTTTTTTATTATTTTTTTTTTTTTTTTATATCCAGAATACCTAACCAAGATTGGAATTAAAAATCAATGAACCAATTGAATGTATAATACACTATCAATATATTACATGATCAACTAATCACACACCAGGATCAATACCGATAATAAATTAAATCAGAGTTTGGATGCAATATCTTTTTTTTTTTTTTTTTTTTTTCAAGAATTAATGCTGCCATAATCGTCAATATTTTTGAATAATTGGTTGTGTATAAATAACAGAAGATCTATTACTATGTTTTGTCACTTTTTTTTTTTTTTTTTTTTTTTTTTTGATAATCTGAAAATGGGTTAAAATTTCAACTAAGCTATTTTTAAAGAAGTGGTTTTAATTTTATTAAAATAATAAACCAAAGAGATACCACCTTGAGTAGCAAATTTAGAACCACATAATTACAATATTACAATATCCAAAAAGTATTCCAGTATTAGTAATATTACTCACACAGGTGAGATTCAATCATTAAAAAATCTAGATTCTTATTATAAAAAAAATAAAAAGATATTTTAAGATTATTGGATTTGTGTTAAAGGGAAAACTATTTAAAAAATTATTTGAAAAAAGAGTTTTTTAAATTTTTATTTTTATTTTTGTTTTTTTTATTTAAAATTTTTTTTTTTTTTTTTTTTCTTTTTATTTGAATAAGATTGGTTGTTATTATTAATTTTATTCTATTGCAATATTAATATTCTACACATATACACACATATTACAAATAAACAATTAAATTTAAATTAATAAAAAAATTAAAAATTAAATTTAAATTAATTAAAAAAAAAAAAAAAAATTTTAAAAAAAAAAATAAATCATTTTTCATTTTTTTTTTTTTTTTTTTTTTTTTTTTCCATTACATTTAAGATATTAATAAAATAAAAAAAAAAACGTTTTTTATAAAATATATAAAAAAAAAGAAAAAATAATAACAAAATGGATACAAGTAGAAGTCATATAGAGACTATAATAGAAAGCTCAACACATAAATTTATATTATTCGATGAACCGACAGTAGAGACGATATCATATTTTAAAGATTTAATGAAAAAGAATTCATGTATTAATATAGTTAGATGTTGTGAACCAAATTACGATGCATCATTATTCGAAGGTGTGAAAATTCATGAACTATGTTTCAAAGATGGTAATGTACCACCGAAAGAAATCATAGAGAGATGGTTAGAAATTTTAAAACAAACTTTTATTGAGAATGGTAAACAAAAAACAACCATTGGTATACATTGTATAGCTGGTTTAGGTCGTACTCCATTATTAGTTTGTATAGCCCTAATTGAGGATGGTATGAAGCCATTACAAGCTGTTGAATTCGTTAGATCAAAAAGGAAAAATGCAATTAATAGTCCTCAAATTAAATTCTTAAAAGAGTATGAATTTTCTTTTTTTTTCTTTTATTTTATTTTAAAAAACTAACAAACCATTACTATTTATTACCTATAGATATAAAGCAAGTAAAAAAGCTGGATGTAAAATCATGTAAATAGATAAAAATATAAAAAAGAAAAAAGAAACACAAAAAAATAAAAACCAAAATACAGTGTTGTTACTACCTTATTTATAAGAAAAGATAGGATGAAACAAATAAATAAATAAATAGATAAATAAATAAATAAATAAATAAATAAATAAATAAATAAATAAATAAATAAATAAATAAATAATAATAATAATAATAATAATAATAATAATAATAATAATAAAATAATAATAATAATAATAATAATAATAATAATAATAATAATAATAATAATAATAATAATAATAATAATAATAATAATAATAATAATAATAATAATAATAATAATAATAATAATAATAATAATAATAATAATAATAATAATAATAATAATAATAATAATAATAATAATAATAATAATAATAATAATAATAAAATAACTTTAATTAATGGTGACTAATAATGAAAATATTTATTATAAAACCACAGTCGTATTCCTTCATTTTGTTGTTGTTTTCATTTATTATTGTTTGGTTTTTCTTTCTTTTTTTTTTTTTTTCTTTTTATTTTAAAGTATATTTATTTGGATTCACTTTCATTATTTTCGGTATCATCTTTTTGTTCAACATCTTTCATCTCTTGATCAGTAGAGAGTGTTGTTGATTTAGTTGGTGAAGTAGAGGAGGAGGAAGAAGAAGCTGATTCATCAGCGGCGGCGGTAGAAGGGAAAGAAGTTGTAAAGGATGATGAAAAAGCAAAACTATCAAGGTTTGGTTGATAGTTATTTTCTTTTTCATTTGGAGTTGATGGAGAGGTTGTAGTGGTGGTGGTGGTAGTTGTAGTTGTTGATGTTGGTGATGAGTTTAATCTTGAACCTGAATTTTGATTTTTATTAAATTCAGTCACTTCTTCAGGTGTTAAATGAGGAAGTGTTGATACATTTAACATTTTTTCAACTGCACATAAATATTTACTAAATGATGTATACATTTTATAATTGATAATTAATTCACAAAGTCTTTGTACTGTAAAAGGTGACCTATTTTTAAAAATATATATATAATATCACGATATGTTAATATTTTATATCTATGATATCTATATCTATATAATATGCATAATCATACAATTTAGATTCTTTAAAACTATCAAGGAATTCTTTTTTCATTTTAATTAAACCAGAGAGGTTAACTTGATTCTTTATTTTTTGCATTTCTTCATCTTTGATATTTACATTTAATTGTGGTGATTGAGGTGATTGAGGTGAATTGGTTGATGATGATGATGAAGTATTTGCTGTTGTTGTCGTCGTTGTTGATGAAGAAACTGATGATACTGCAATGTATTCTTTTTCGAATATATCTAAAATCTATACAATAATAATACAAAAGTTTTATTTCAATTTTGACGAGTTGAGTAAGATGATTTTTTTTTTTTTTTTTTTTTTTTTTTTTTTTTAGAAATATCTCTTTTAATTTAATAAATACCTCATTTAATTTAAAATAAAATAATTCTTTTAATATAGTCCAAGGATAACATGTAATACCTGTTTTGGAAATATTTTCAATAATACTATTTAACTCTGGTGTGACAACTTTTTTTTCTTGTTTACAAAATTCTAAATATTTTAAAGGAAAGAAGAAACAAACAACAACAACAACAACAACAATATGGAGGAAAAAAAAAAAAAAAAAAAAGAAACCATACACATAAGATTAGAATGATGTGTGATTTTGATAATTTTTTCAAAGAATTTTTTTTTTTTTTTTTTTTTTTTTTGAACTTCTTATATACCTTCTAATGACTTTTTTATTGTTTCAGAGTATTCAACTAATGTCATTCTTTTTAAAAGTACAGTTTATTATTTTATATATGTGGAAATATTTAAAAAGGTAATTTTTTTAATCTAATGATAGATACCACACAAATACAAAATTAAAAAAAAAAAAAAATTAAAAAAATTTTTAAAAAAAACTTTTTTTTTAATTTAAATAAAAAAAAAAAAATATAAAAAAAAAAAAAAAAAAAAAAAAAAATTTCAAAATGATTAATGATTCTAAAATTACAAATCCATAAATAGAAAAATATTCTTTATATTAATATATTATATTTTTTTTTGAATTTATTATTTTTATTTACTTTAGTCAACATCACCCCTATAAAAAAATATAAAAAAATAAAAAAATATAAATTAATTAAGGAAAAAAAAAAAAAAAACAAATTAAAGTTTTTAATTAAGAAAAAAATAAAAAATATATAAATTTTTATAAAAATAAAAAATAATAACCAAAGAGCCCAATATTTCATATTTCCTTTTGAGATGCAATTATTTTGCAAAAAAAAAAAAAAAAAAAAAGTCATGATTGAACAACGGCGATCGATAATTTTTTTTATTTTTTTTTTTTTGAAATTTTTTGAAATTAAATTTTTTTTTTTTTTTTTTTTTTCTTTTTGTTAAATATAAATTTTTTTTTAATTTTTTTTTTAAAATTATTTTGTTTATTTATTTTTTTTATGGACCAAGTAACATCATGTCTCTAAACAATTTTTCAGAAACAGAAAGAGAGATAATTGTTAATCAAGTATTTTCAAATAGAGTAATGGTTTTCAATTTGTTATTCGAAAGGTATTAAAAAAAAAAAAAAAAAAAAACAAACCTGACGTTTTTCACCTTAACATATATTCATTTTTACCTGAACCCTCCACCTAACTTGACACTTAAAACTTTTTTTTTTAAAAGAGGAAATGATTCATTTAAAGGATTAAAGAAATTTGAGATAAAAAAAATTTTATCAATTTTAAAAGCAAATAGAAATTTGGCATATGGTTTATCTGGAAATAAAAATGATTTGGTGGTTAAATTAATTTCTGTTGGTTTTGTAAGACCACCCAGAAGAATATTAGATAACACACCTACACCTACACCTACACCTATACCTACACCCCCACCACCATCACCATCACAAGCCTTTGGAAATCAATTGGAGCTATTCTCAAAAGACGAAATTAATGCACCAGATTTAGGAATTACAGTGGAATTGGCAATTTTGGATGAAAAATATTGAGAAGAATTTAATAAAAAAAAATCATTATAAATCAATTAATCAAAAAAAGGATTATAAGAAATTCTTCAAAAATAAACAATATTATCATCATAATTTTAAATAATACTTTTTCTTATAGTTAATCTATAAAATAATTTTTTTAAAGAAAAAAAGAAAAAAAGAAAAAAATTATAAATTATTTTAAATTAGTGATAGATTTTAAAATCATTTATTATATAAAAATAAAAAACAATGAGAGTTGCTTTTGAAAATTAAAATTTTTTTTTTTTAATAAAAATTCTACAATTAGTAATAAATCAAAATTATGAATTTATTTTTTTTTATTTTATTTTAATTTTCCTACACTACTACTAATACTACTACTACCCACTGCTACAAAAACAACAACAACAACAACAACAACAACAACAACAACAAAATTGATAATAACATGAAATATAAAAATTAAATTAAAATAATATTAACACCCATTTTTTAACACAGACAGACAGACACCCACACCAACATACATTAACACACACACAAATCCAAACCAGTGTATTTATATAAATCTCAATATAAAAACACACATATAAAATATTAAAAATGTTAAAAAAAAGAATATTTATTTTAAATAATCTCAAAGCTCAACATATGAAACCATATATCAACAACAACCCACACTTTAACACATAATTAATTTGGTAGTTGAGAAAAAAAAATATGTTAATTTTAATTCTAATGATGATTATCAATGTTGTTTGATGATTAGATAATGATATATTATGAGCAAAAAGTGTTTGGAATTAAAAAAAACATTCCATTTATCTATATTAAAAAAAATCATTTTATTTAATTTTTTTTTTTTTTTAATTATTAAAATTTATTTTATTACTATGTTTGTATGGGGGAGGGGTTATATATATATAAAACAGTATATTAATTTAATTTAATTTTTTTTCTCTTGTTTTTTTTTTTTTTAATAATTTATTTTTTTTTATATTTATTAAATTGGTTTTTTTTTTTTTTTTTCTTTTTTTTTTATTATTCTAAAATAATTTTTTTTTAATTACTATTTATAATATATATTTTAAAATTTTATTTAAACATATTTTATAATAATTTTTTTTTTTAAAATAATAGTAAAAATAATAATAATAATAATAATAATAATAATAATAATAATAATAATAATAATAATAATAATAATAATAATAATAATAATAATAATAATAATAATAATAATAATAATAATAATAATAATAATAACAATAATAATAATAATAATAATAATAATAATAATAATAATAATAATAATAATAATAATAATATTTTATAAAAAAAATGATGGAACCTATTAGTTATAAAAATATCTCATTTAATGATATTAAACTAGATAGCAATTCAAATAGTAATAATAGTAGTACTACTAGTATTGGTAGTAATGGTTCTGGTAGAGGTGTGGTATCAACAAAAAGTTTTGATTGCAGTGCAAGTAATGGTAGTGAGTTTGAAAGTGGAGATATGGGTAACAATATTAATATTAGTATTAGTAAACGTCATAGCTCAGTAAATAGTATAAATGGTGGTAATAAAAATATAAATTGTTTATATCATGAATTAAACGATTTAATATCCTATTGTAATGATTGTGAAAGAATGATATGTGTTCAATGCATAGTTAGCAATGATCATTGTGGTCATAAATTCACAGAGATATCAAAACCATTCGCAACAAGTTTATTAGAGAAATTTCAAAAACAACAATTTCCAAATCTATTTGGATACAGAGAAAGTGATAAACATATAATGGCAGCACTAGATTATTGTTATAATGATATTGAACATACACATATTGAATCTGTAAAACAAGTGAAACAACATTTTCAACAATTGATTGAATCAATTCAATCAATTGAAAAAGAAATCATTGAAAAGTTAGAATCAACAGTTAAATCAAATAAAGAATTACAAAAATCAATTAAACAACAATTTGAAAGAGATTCAAAGAAAATGGACTCAATTATATCCAAACATCAATCAAAGATAAATGGTTACCAAATTGATCAAGTTTATAATTTCGAATCAAAACAACATATTGAAATTTTTAAAGATTCTGATCAATGTACACCATTATTAAAAAGAAGATCAAATATTAATCAACATTCATCAAAAATAATTTTTAAAAATAATTTAGTAACTTTTAATATGGAATTACTTAAAACAATTAAAGAACAATTATTAAATTTTACAATGATTGAAACATGTGATTACAAAGATCAAAAGCCAACAAAACAACATTTAATGTTGAATAAAAAAATTCAACCATATAATATTGATTATTATTTATGTCATGGTGAACCAATTCCATTGGGTGAAACATCAGTTGCTTTAGATTCAAAGTATTCTTCAAAATCATTATGTATTCAATCAAATACAAACATCGAAAGATTATTATTATGTAATGGTTTCAACTTATCTTTAAATGAATTTAAAATACCAGATTCAATAAAAATTTTAAGAATTGGTGATATTAAATTTTCTTGGGATGTGAATTCAATACCATCAAGTGTTACTGAACTTCATCTTTGTGATGGTTTTAATCATATAATTTCAAGTGGTATGATCCCAAATACAGTTACAAAACTATATCTATATGATATTAAAAAACCATTAACAATGGGTTCAATTCCTTCAAGTGTAACTGAACTACATATGTGTGACGGTTTTGGTTTACAATTGGCACCATTCATTTTACCAGATACTTTAACATCATTAAGTTTAGGTGAAATTAAACATTCAATATTACCAGAGTTCATTCCATCTAGTGTAAAAAAGATACGTTTATACAATAGTTTCAATCATTCAACCATTCCTCAAAATATTTCTGAATCCCTTGAAATATTGGTTTTATTTAATAATAAATTGAATCTTTCAAATAGAATCTTACCAAAATCAATCAAAGAATTACATTTATGTGATGGATTTGATCAACAAATTCAACCATTCTCACTTTCAAATGGTGGAAAATTAGAGAAATTAGTATTATGTGATATGAAACAAAAACTTTTAGAAAATTCCATACCAGATTCTGTTAAAAAGTTATTATTTTTGGGTTATAATCATCCATTAGAGAGTGGAATATTAAAAGATTCTTTAGAGTTGGTTTATTTTAATAAATCCTATACTCATCATATTGATAATAATTTAATTCCCAATAATATTCAAATAATAAGAAAATAAATAAAAAATAATATTTTAATTTTATAAAAAAAATAAAAAAAAATCATATTGGGTAAATATTTATTTAATCTCTTTTTTTTAAATTTAAAAAAACGGGATACTTTGGAGTTAAAGTTGCTCTTTGATAGATTTTAAATGGTTGTGATCTTAAATTATCAAATGATAATTCAAAATTTAAAATTAATTTTGATATTATAATTCTTGCTTCTACTATACTAAATTTTTGACCAACACAAACTCTGCCACCACTTGAGAATGGTATAAAATCAGATCTATTATTAACATTTTCAATATCTTTCCATCTATATGGATTAAATGAATTTGGGTCTTTCCATAATTTTGGATCTCTATGAATTCCATAAACTGATATTAATATTAATGTTTCACTTGGTATTGATATTTTATTATTATTTTTATTATCATCGCTATTACTGTTACTATTATTACTACTATTTAAAATATCATCATTTATTGAAGTTCTACCAATCATTGGTGCAGGTGGGAATAATCTTAATGTTTCATAAATTACCCAATCTACAAATTCAATTGATTGATAGTCTTCCTCTTCATTTTCTTCTTCTTCTTCTTCTTCAATATTTAATTCACCATTAAAAAGTTTATTATTCATTTTCTTTTTTTGATTATCTATTAAATGATTATATAAATCATTTTGAATATTTTTATGTGTTGACAATAAATAAAATATAAATGTCAATAAATTAGCTGATGTTTCATGGCCTGCTAATAAAAATGTATTTATATTTCCAATTATCTTTGAGAAAAGTTATTTAAAATAAAATGAAATAAAATAAATATTAATTAGTTTTTTTTTTTTTTCCTAAAATAAATAAACCAATGATTTGTAAAATTAATTATACATACATCCTTTTCTTTTACATTATCGTCAAGTAAACTATCTAATAAATAATTCTTTTGATAGATATTATTATTATTTTTTTTATTATTACTATCACTTGTTAATAATCTAGAATTGATTGCACCTTTTATAATTGATTCTAATTTGTTTAAAAATTTAAATAATTTCATATCATTATATAAAGGTAAATATGATGAAAATCTTCTAATTGGTCTAATCATTTCATTTAATATAAAATCAAATTGTTTTGAAATATCATTGTTTTCATCATTATCACTTGAATCTATACTTTGAAAATCATACCCAATTGATAATTTACCAATTATATCAAATGTTAATTTGGTACAATATGAATGTATATCTATTCTAATGCTATTATTATTATTATTATTATTATTATTATTATTATTATTATTATTATTATTATTATTATTATTATTATTATTATTATTATTATTATTATTATTATTATTATTATTATTATTATTATTATTATTATTATTATTATTATTATTATTATTATTATTATTATTATTATTATTATTATTATTATTAAAGTGATTAATTAACTTATTTACAGTATTTATTATAGTTGGTATCATTAATTTAACATTTTTTGAAGAGAAAGGTTGATTAATGATTGATCTATGATATCTCCATTGATCACCTTCAGACATTAAAATACTATTTTGAGCTAACCTAATTAAAACACCCGATGAATCTGGAGGTTTAGTATAACTATCAATATTATTAGATGATAGTACATATTTACTAATCATTGTATCTCTTGTGAATATCATTGGTCTACCAAAGAATGATACACTATAGCTATCACTATTCAATTCATTAAACCATTTTAATACTGTATTTTCACTTGTATCCTCTATTAATTCTTTATTATTACTGTCATTGGTTGTTGTTGTAGTTGTTGATGATTTTAAATCATAAAAATTAAATAAATAGTTTGAAAACCATTTAATGAAACTTGGTCCTTTTGGTAAATTATATTTATTATTTTTATTTCTGTTGTTGTAATTTAATAGTTTCTATTTAAGTTTTTTTATTTTTATTAGAAATAAGGGATTTAAAATAAATTTTAATAAAAAAATTCATACTTCTACTATAATCCATAAAATAAAACCAAATATAGAACATGTTAAAAAATAAAATACATCAAATTCATTGTCACTCTTAATGGTATCCATTTTTAAATGACAAAAATCAAATTATAAAAAAAAAAATATTAAAAAAAATGAAAAAAAAAAAATGAAAAAAAAGGGAAATTGACGAGAACGAAAAGAAACATTTGGTGTTGATTTTTTTTTTTTTTTTTTTTTTCAAAAATAAATGATGTCATTTATTTTTAATAATTATACAATAAAAATATTAAATTTTTTTTTTATATATTTGTTTTATTAATTGCAACCACAATTGTTTGATCCACCAGTTAAAACATTACCAACAGTACCTAAAACACTACCAACAATGATACCAGTTCCAGTTAAAACACCACCGAGTAAACCACCAACAGCACCAAGTAATCCACCATTATTACCACAACCACCACATTGAATTGAATTCATTGATTGTAATGAAGATGAATTTGATAATGATGAAATACTATTTGATTTTGAAATTGAATTAACATTACCAATAGATGAGATAGAAGCTAAATTAATTATTTTATTAATGATTAATATTAAATTAATAATCATTTTTAGAAATAATTTTTTTTTTTTTAGTTTATACATACCTAAGATTGTCATTTTTTTTTTTATAGTTTTTTGTTTGTTTTAGTTTTTGTTTGATATAAAAATAATATTTTTTTTTTTCTTTTTTATACTAATTTTTTTTTTTTTTTTTTTTTTTTTTTCTTTGGTTGTTAATAAAAAAATATTTAAAAAAATTGTAAATAATAACTTATAAACTCATAATGATATAGAGCATACCCTATCTATTATAATTAATATGAAGGTGTCAAAAAAAATAAAATATAAAATAAAAAATAAAATAAAAAAAAAATCACCCAAACACAAAGATATGTATGTATATTTAAGGTTAATATTAAGTAAACATTTAAAAGAAAATAACCTCAAACACAATCACAATGTTAATTATTATAAAAATTTTAATAGAGTGTAAGTTTTTCAAAATAGGAAAAAAATTACTTTACCATTTTTGAACATTGTTTTCTTATTTTGAAATTAACTGAAACATAAAAAAAAAACAATAATAAAAAGAAAATCTTGATACCCCTATCTGTGCAATTGTTTAATTTTAAAACAAATTAAAATTTTTTTTACCCCAAAAAAAAAAAAAAAAAAAAAAAAAAAAAAAGATTAAATATTATAGATTTAAACAAAGATTGAATGAAAACTGATTTTAATTATATGTATAATTTTTTTGATTGAAAGTTACTGTAATTCACATATTTATTTATTTTGAATTTAATTAAATTAATATTTATAAATAAATAAAAAAAATTAATATAAATAGTTCTATTATTTTTTTTTTCAATCATTCAATTTAAAAAATTATTTATTTAAAACTATCATAAAAATGACAATCTTAGGTAAGTTTAGAAAAAAATAAATAAAAAAAAATAAAAAAAAATTTTAAAACTAATAAAAACCATTATTAAATTTAGCTTCAATCTCATCAATTGGTAATGTTAATTCAATTTCAAAATCAAATAATATTTCATCATTATCAAATTCATCTTCATTACAATCAATGAATTCAATTCAATGTGGTGGTTGTGGTAATAATGGTGGATTACTTGGTGCTGTTGGTGGTTTACTCGGTGGTGTTTTAACTGGTACTGGTATCATTGTTGGTAGTGTTTTAGGTACTGTTGGTAATGTTTTAACTGGTGGATCAAACAATTGTGGTTGCAATTAATAAAATAAAAAATATTATATAAATTATTGTTACAAATAAAATAAATTTCATTTAAATTTACCATAATTTTTTTTTCTTCTTTTTTTAAATTTTCTTTACCTTTTTTTTTTTTACCAATGTTATGATGTGAGGTCTATCGGCTGTGTTATATAGGTGATATTATTTACTTTTTATATATTACATTTTTCTTTCCTTAATATTTTTTAGAATTTCCTTTTTGTATATTATAAAAAAAAAAAAAAAATCTCCTGAAATAGATATGAATTTTAAATTCAAAAAAAAAAAAACAACCTTAATAAAATCTCAATTCATTTAAGTAAACACTTGAACATTTTAGTTAATGTTTTTATTAACTGAAACACTTTCCATAATAAAGATCAAAATCTTAATAATATTTTATTATTACCCCATTTCCACCCCCCCCCCCTTTTTTCAACTAAAGTTTAAAAAATAACCCCTAAACAAAAAAAGAAAAACAATCATTAATATGATAGACTGTTTGATTGACCATATAAATAATTAAGTTAATCAATCTAAGATCTAAAATATTAATTAAAGTGTACAAAAAGTTAGTTTATTTTCTTTTATTTTCATTTTTTTTTTTTTAAGAAAAAAAAAAAAACAAAACACTATAAATTCATTATTTTTTATTTTAAAAATCATTAAACAAACAATTAATAATATAATTTAAAATGACAATCTTAGGTAAGTATTTAATCTTTTTATTTATTAATAATTAATTTATTTTTTTAAAAAATATTTAATATTTACATTTCTATAACCATTATTTAATTAGCTTCAATCTCATCAATTGGTAATGTTAATTCAATTTCAAAATCAAATAATATTTCATCATTATCAAATTCATCTTCATTACAATCAATGAATTCAATTCAATGTGGTGGTTGTGGTAATAATGGTGGATTACTTGGTGCGGTTGGTGGTTTACTCGGTGGTGTTTTAACTGGAACTGGTATCATTGTTGGTAGTGTTTTAGGTACTGTTGGTAATATTTTAACTGGTGGATCAAACAATTGTGGTTGCAATTAATAAAATTAAAACAAATTATGTAAAATTAATATCACAAATAAATAAAATTAATTTTTATTATTATTTAAATAATTAAACATTTGATAAGATCTTTTTTTTTTTTTTTTTAAATTTCTTATTAATTTTATTGAGACTTTTTTTTTAAATTTTAACACTTTTAAATATCCTCTTCTTGAAAATAAATATTTTTATATGTTGCAATTTTAAAAGAAAAATCTCTAAGAAGAGATTTGAAGTTTAATATCAATAAATTCAACCCAAACAAAATCTCAATTCAATTACAATAATACTACCTATTTGGTAATATTGTTTTGCTCTTTAACATTTGTTAGTGTATATATTCGCTGAAAGCTAAACAAACATTTCACACAAAAAAAAAAAAAAAAAACCAATCTAGATTTAAATAACCCCTATCCACGCTTTTATTCAATAAAATAATTATAATAAAAATTAATCACCCCCTAAAAAAAAAAAAAAAAAAAAAAAAAAGTTATTTTATGATAGACTGTTTAATTAACCAAATATATAGGCACCTAGATCTAATATATTGATTAGGATTTAAGTTAGTTATACCCTTTCTTTGTTTACTTTTCTTTTTTAATTTTGAAATAATAATTAAAAATAAAAATTAAAAAATAAAAAAAAAATAAAAAAAAAATAATAATTTGTATAAATACCTTCATTTTTTTTATTTTTTTTATAAATTATTAAACTAACAATTAATTAATTAAAACTATTTATTAAAAATGACAATCTTAGGTATGTCATTTTTTTCATTTTATTTTTTATTATTTTATTTTTTTTAATTTAAAAAAAAGGTTATAAAAAATTAAATACTTAATAAAAATTATTCAAATTCTTAATTTAGCTTCTATCTCATCAATTGGTAATGTTAATTCAATTTCAAAATCTAATAATATTTCATCATTATCAAATTCATCTTCATTACAATCAATGAATTCAATTCAATGTGGTGGTTGTGGTAATAATGGTGGATTACTTGGTGCTGTTGGTGGTTTACTCGGTGGTGTTTTAACTGGTACTGGTGTAATTGTTGGTAGTGTTTTAGGTACTGTTGGTAATATTTTAACTGGTGGATCAAATAATTGTGGTTGCAATTAATAAAAAAACAGATCTATAGTAAATATAATAATAATAATTATTCTTCTATCTCCAAACCTATCGTATTTAAAAATATGTATTTAAATAAATAAAAAAATTTTAAGAAAAAAAAAAAAAAATCTATATTGATATTATTTGAAAGGAAATAAGATACAGATTCCGTTAAAAAACAAAAAAAACAAAAATAAAAAAATCTTTATTTTTAGAACCAAAAAAAAAAAAAAAAAATGAAAAAAATGAAAAAAATCGACAGTGCAAATGAGAATAGAGAGGCACTAAACTGATTTTTTTTTTTTATTAATATAAAAATAAACCAAAAAATTGTAATTTTAGTTTTAAAATCATTGATGTGCTTTGTATTGTGTGTTTGTGTGTTTGTGTGGGTCACTTTAACAAAGGTGGTTTCACAAAAATAAAAAATTATTGGTTGTTTATAATCAGTGATCATCAAATTGATTATTATAACAATACAATAAATCATTTTCAAAAAAAAAAAAAAAAAAAAAAAAAAAAAAAAAAAAAATTAAACCATTTTTTTTTTAAATAAAAAAAAAAAAAAAAAAAAAAAAAAAAAAAAATAGAAATCGTCATTTTAAAAAAAAAATTAAAAATAAAATTAATTTAAAAAAATAAAAAAAATAAAAAAAATAAAAAGAAATTAAAAAAAAAAAAAAGTAAAAAAAAACTATTTGCTATTCTTATTCACATATTATAGATACACGCAAAACATCTCTTTTTTTTGTGATTTTTTTTTTTTTTTTTTTAGTTTTATAATTTGTTTTTCTTTTTTTCATTCGCATTTTTTTTTTTTTTTTTTTTTTTTCAGACATTAAAGAGAGTTATAGTGGTTTTCAACCTATCAATCTTTTGTGTATTTATTTGTTGGAAAAAAAAAAACATCTATTTGTAATTTACACTTTTTTTAGTTAAATTTTCTTAATAATTGTGTATTTTTTTTTTTATAATTTTTTTTTATAATTTTGTTTTGGTTAAATTTGTTGTGGTGTTTGTTAATTATTTTTTTTTTTTTTCATTCACACCACAACTCCTTAATAGTTTTTTTTTTTTTTTTTTTTTCAATAATTAAATTAAATTTTAGTGTGGAATATTTTTTTGTTTTTTTATCTATCATCACACAATATAATATCATATTTTTTATAAAATTAATTAATTTTTTTTTGATAGAACATAAAACCACACATTATAAAATCATTTTTTTCCAATATAAACAATATAAAATAAATATACACAATATTATAAATTATAAAAGAAAAATAAAAAAAAAAAAAAAAAATAGGAGAGGATGACCAAAAATTCTTTATCAGTTTCACAAAATGGAAAAGAAAAAGAAAATAATGGAAAATCATTAAATAAAAGTTCAAGTTCTAGTAGTAATAGTTTAAATAAAAGTACAGATAACGCAGGTAGTAATAGCAGTGGTAGCAGCGGTAGTGGTTCACCACCAACTACAACAACAACTACTACTACTACCACAACAACATCTACATCTAATCAACAACAGCAGCAACAACAACAACAACAACAACAACAACAACAACAACAACAACAAAATCCAGAAAATGAACAACAAAGTAACCCATCAGTATTTAATGTTGGAGCACATTATGATTCATTATGTAATATGATTATTAGACCACCTAGATATACATACTCTATTGATGATTTAGGACCAAAAGCATTCTCACTAGGACATCCATTAAAAACTTATGTTAGAAATGATTTTGAACTAATCAATCCAAGAGGTCATTCAATTCAATGTAGTCATTTTAAACAATCTGAGTATTGGGAAACCGGAGAGTAAGTGATAATAATAATAATAATAATAATAATAATAATAATAATAATAATAATAATAATAATAATAATAATAATAATAATAATAATAATAATAATAATAATAATAATAATAATAATAATAATAATAATAATAATAATAATAATAATAATTAAAATTATTAAATTATAATTTATTGATTTTTTTTTTATTATTTATAAAAAGAAAACAACCATGTGTAATTTATTGTCATGGTAATAGTGGATGTAGATTAGATGCAATGGAATGTGTTAAAACATTATTACCAATGAATATAACGGTATTGGTATTTGATTTTAGTGGATCAGGATTAAGTGGTGGACAATATGTATCATTAGGATATTTTGAAAAAGAGGATGTTGGAGTGATTGTTAAACATTTAAGAGATACTGGTAAAATATCTACCATCGGTTTATGGGGTAGAAGTATGGGCGCAGTAACATCTATTCTATATGCACGTGATGACCCTTCAATTGCAGGTATGGTTTTAGATTCACCATTTTCATCATTATACAAGGTAGCCGAGGAATTGGTACATTCTGCCGTCCAAAAACTACCAAAACTTATGATTTCTTTGGGATTGAAAATGGTTAGAGGCTCAATTAAAAAGAGAGCTCATTTCGATATTAAGGAATTGGATGTTTTAAATATTGCCGATCAAGTTTACATACCTGCTTTGTTTGCTCACGGTGAGTCGGATAATTTCGTACGTCCTCATCATTCAGAGAAATTATTTGAAAAATATAATGGTGATAAAAATAGGTTATTATTAAAAGGTGGTCATAATAGTGAAAGACCAAATTTCTTTTTAGAATCAGTTTGTATATTCTTTCAAAATACTTTAAAACCAAATCAAGATGATCATTCACTTGGTTCAAATAATTCTAAAGGTCCTGAAAGTATGTTTTTTCTTCTCTTTTTTTTTTTTTATAATTTTTTTTTAATGTTTTATTCATGTTAATAATAATAATATTTTATTCTTTTAATTTTTAGTGACAATTCATGAATTATTTAGGAATCCAGAATTATTATTTGATGATTGTTCTGTAGAAGAACAAAAAATGTTATTTGTACTTTATCAACAACAACAACAAAAAAAGAAACAACAACAGCAAACACCATTACCACCACCATCAGAAATTCAATCACCACATTTAATAGTTACAGAACCTTCAATTTATTCAAAATCCAACGGTGATGGTCCATTACCACCACCTATTTCTAATCTAACACCACAACAACAAAATGATTTCTCTTTTACACAAGATATAAATAATAATAATAGTTTTGATAATAATGAAAATATAAAATAAGGATGTGTTTTTTTTAAAATGTACCATCACCAATCACCCTTTTTTTTTTATGTATATAATAGTAAAACAATTTCCAAAAAAAAAAAAAAAAAAAAAAAACTACCAGTAAAAAGTTTGATATAAAAACTAAATAAATTAGAATTTATTATTATTTTTTTTTTTTTTCTTAAAACAATTTCTATTTAATTTGTTTGATAGTACAATTTTATATTTATTTTATTTATTTATTATTTTTCTTTTTATTTGAGCCTTCTTGAATATTTGTTAAAAAGCCTTCAACCCCTCTTTGAGAGGCAATTGATGGTTCATAACCTAAAAGAGAGACGATTTCAGGGCCGTGACCTTCATGGATTGCATAATCTAATGTTTCAATTGATTGTAAAAATTGAGCGGAATGTAAGACTTCATTAATCATATTTTCATCTTTTTGATATTCTTCTGGTAAATATTGAACCAATTCTTTTTTAATGTCTGGGTTGGCCCTTAGGAATGGTATTAAATTCTCTGCAGTTAAAATTTTACCCAATGTAATTTGTGACTGTTTTGGTTGTGTAGGTAAATTTGAAAAAAGATCTTTAATAAAATCTAAATTGGTTGCTGATGGTGGTGGAGTTGTTGTAGTTGTTGGTTTTGGTTGACTTTGAGAAACTTCATTTATTGATGGATTTTTGTGTTGTTCTTGTTTTATTGTTGTTGGTGGTGTATCAACTGCCATTTGTTCATCTTCATCATCATCTAAAAAAAAGAAAAAAAAAAGATTAAAAGAAGAAAAAAAAAGAAAATAAAATTCAAAAAAATAGATAAGATTCATTAGTACCATTGAAAATCTATTAAAAAAAAGAAGAAAACAAATTTAAAATTCTTATTGTTTCTAGGTGGGTTTATCATCATGGTTATTTAATTATTGTTTTAATATATTTTTTTTTATTATTTTATTTTATTATTTCCCTTTACTGTCATTTTTATTTCATTTTGCTGTTCATCTTTATTATTACTATTGTTTTTATTAATTTATTTATTTATTTTGTTTTTTTTTTAAAATTAAAAGTTTATAATTTTTTTCATATATTTCATTTTATTTTATATTATTTACAACTCTATTAATAGAATATATGTATAAGTTGTTGTAAGTATTTGAGTGATTTTTTGTGAATAGGTTATTTATTTATGCCCACATAGAAATAGAATAAAACAAAACAAAAATAATAAAAAAAAAAAGAAAAAAAAAAAGAAAAAAAAAAGTTTATAAAAAGTTACCTGGAATATATGATTCAATAACTTTAATTGCTTTTTCAATTTTAGCATCACCATCTGCATTTGCTTCTTGTAACCAATAGAATTCCTTTTGGTTTGAATCTGAAAAGTTTAAGTAATACATTCTACCAGTTGTACATGCAGCCACTTTAACAAATTTTAATTCACCTGGTGCAAAATAAAACTCATCTTCATATGCTGATGAATCTCTTGGTCTCCATTGAACACATGTCAATCCTTCTGGAGTCTATATATATTATATATAATAAAAAATAAAAAACTTAATTAATATATTATGTTTTTCTATATTTTTTATTTTTTTTTATTTTTTGTATATAATAAAACATACAACACCAAATTTTAAGTAACCTTTTCTAGAGTCTGATGTTACTGTTGTTCCTGTTAATTTAGCTTTACCTGCTTTAAATTCTACGTCTTGTGGTGCTCTATTCATCTTTTAATATATTTTTATAATTTGTTGGGAAAATAAAATAATAAAAAAAAAAAACAATTTTGATCTTCAATTTTTTTTTAATTTAATTTTTGAAAAAAAAAAAAAAAAAAAAAAAAAAAAAAAAAAATAAATTGCAAAACAAAAAAATTTTTTTTTTTTTTATTTTTTTTTTTTTATTTTGGGAAGTAAACCATCACCTTGTATCTGATTGGTTATTCTTGTACATAGGAATTAAAATAATTATAAATAAAAAATATAAAAAATGTATGAAAAAATATAAAAATTTTTAAAAATTTAACAAAGATATACTTTTTAAAATAAATGATGAAACTATTTTACCTACACATAAAAAAGTATTAAAAAAGTCAAATATCCAACACACCCACCTTTTTTATAAATTTAAAAAATATTTTTGAGTCTCTTTCACTTTAAGTTTTTTAAAAAGCGGTGTACATTTATGAGATATAAAAATTGAACCATACCCTCTTTACCAAAATTGGTAGGTTGATAGCAATACCTTTAGAAATATATTATGTTAAATGATTAGATTCATCATCAAACACATCTTAAGGTACATAATAGCCAGGACTATTTGAATCGATCCCTGATAGAAAATCAACAAATTCTGAAGTATTTTTGTCTCCATTTTCTATATATATATATATATATATATATTTATTTTTTATTTATTTATTTATTTATTTATATATTTTTATATTTAAATAAATATTTATTAATTTATTCTTTTTTGAGGAACTAAATTTTTTTCTAGTTTATTCACTTTTTTTTTTTTAGTGAAAAAAAATTTTATTAAAAAGAAGTAATATAGCAAAATAAAAAATAAATTCAAGAAAAAACTTGTTAAAAAATTGATTAAAAAAATAAAATAAAACCCATTTCTTCTTTTTTAAAAAATAAATAAAAATATAAAAAATACAAATAAAGGGTTTTTTTTTTTTATATTTTATTTATTTTTTTTTTATTTAAATAGATAAATTTTATTTTTATAAATTAAAAGTTAACTAATTAAAACTATTTCTTTAATAAAAATTAAAAAAGGAGACTTTGTGAAAAAAAAAAAATAAAAGAAAAATTTTAAAAAAAATAGTTTTAAAAATCGATTTCGTTTCAATTTCCCTAAATTTCTTTTTTTTTTTTTTTTTTTTTTTTAAATCAACATCGAAGAAAAATAAAATTATATGTCAACAATATCCTTACCTTTATACATACAAAAGTTTATAATAAGATTGATCAGCCATCACATTGATTATCACAATAGATTAATAGATTTGAATACTCACAATTCAATCATAAATGATCATGACGTAGCCGTTGATGATGACGATGATGAAAAAGAGATTAATAGCTATAGAGAAAATGAAAAAAGAATAAAGGGATTAATGATTAAAATATCACTTGTTTCAAAAGAATGGTTTAAAACATTATCAAATTTTTTAACAGTATCAGTTGATTTCAATTATAATTGTGAAGAAGAAGAACAACAACAACAATATTCAATAATAAAGTTAGAAAACTTTGAAACATTAAAGTTACATTACAACCATAAAGAGAAATCATTTTATAAATTAAAGTCAAGTTGTGATTATAAAGAGATTGAACTAAAAGAAGTAAATGAAAAAATAATGAAGCTTTCAAAATTACATGAACAAGGCAAAGGTAATTTTAAAAATTTTATATTAAGAAATGTAAATTATGAAAATGAAATTCAAATAATTGATTCATTATATAAATGTGAACAAACAAAGCTAATCGATATTTGTGAATTCTCATTGACTAGTAATCATGACCATCAACCAAATACTTTGGAAAGAATAGAACAATTTGGTACTACTATGGAATTGGTTGAAAAATTAAAAAAAAGAGTAAGAAATATGGAGATTTTAATAATTGATGAATATTATGGAAATGTGGATGTATTCTTTGAAATTATTAAAAATTGGTCACATTCAATTAAAGAATTGATAATAGTTTCTCAAAAATTATTTTACCCAATTTTTCAATGGTTTTTAAATTGTAGTACTATTAATAAAATAAATTATTTACCAAATATAAAGTCATTAAGTGCAGGTCACATAGATCCAATACAATTGAAACAAATTTTATTATGGAGAGATGATTTAGATTGTCTTTTCTTAAAAACTTGTTTTGTTTGTTTAATTTATAACCTGGCCTCACCAATTGAAAGATTAATTAAAAATATTTGCAATCGTTTATTATTTATGAATTGTGAATTCTGTCAAGAATATTATAATAATAATAATAATAATAATAATAATAATAATAATAATAATAATAATAATAATAATAATAATAATAATAATAATAATAATAATAATAATAATAATAATAATAATAATAATAATAATAATAATAATAATAATAATAATAATAATAATAATAATAATAATAATAATAATAATAATAATAATAATAATAATAATAATAATAATAATGAATTTGAAGAAATTTTTAAAAAAAATTTTAGATTTAAAAAATTATTTATTTATAATGAATGTATCCATCAAGATTATACAAATAAAGCACATGAATTATCAGATTCACAGATTGAAAAATTTATTTCATTTTTATCATTATTTAAACAATTGAAAAGATTTGAAACAAATATATCATCTTTTAAATTTTTTAATGAAATCATTAAAAAAAATAAAAACATTACACATTTTAAACTTTTAGAAAATAAATATACTAATGATAAACAATTAAATCAAATTTCAACTTTAAAATCACAAAATAATCATATAAAGAGTTTTAAAATTACGAATTGTTTAATCAAATAATTCAAAAAATAATAATAATAATTAGTAATTCAAAAAAAATAAATAAAAAAAAAAAATGGTTTTGTTTTTATTAATTATTATTATTATTACAAAGTTTATTTTTTTTTAAATTTTTTTTTTATACTAATTTAATAACATTTCTAAATCTTGCTTGATTAATATTTTCAAAAGCTTCATTTGCTTTTTCTAATGGGAAAGTATTGATCATTGATTTAATATTATTATTACGAGCAAAATGTAAAGTATCAGTTGAATCACGAGAATCACCAGAAGCCCAACCAACGATTGATTTATCACCACTGATCATTGTTAATGAATTTGCATTGAATGGTTCATGAAAAGCAGCTAAAATTACTAATTTACCTTTAACACCTAAAGATTCTAATAAACCTTGAACTGTTGAAGCAGTTGGTGCAGTTGCTAAAATACATTTAACTGAACCAATTGATTGAATCTCTTTAATGTAATTATCCTTTGACATATCAATGTAATAATCTGCACCCAATTCTTTTGAAAGCTTTTCTTTTGAATTACCACTTGACATTGCAATAACTTGGTAACCCATTTTCTTACAGAATTGAATTGCATAATGACCTAAACCACCAATACCTGTAACTCCAACTAATGAACCTGCTTTAATATTTTGATTTCTAAAAGAATTATAAACTGTTAAACCAGCACAAAGTAATGGTGCACTTTCAATTGGATCCATTCCTTTTGGAATTTTAACTAATGCACTAATTGGTGCTACCATATACTCTGCATAACCACCATCATATGTAACACCACAAGTATAGGTTTTCTTACAATGTGCCCATTCATCCTCTAAACAAGTTTCACATTTACCACAATGATTACCACCAAACCAACCAATTCCTACAAATTCGCCAACATTATAATCTTCATTATTAACACCATCACCTAATTTATCAATTTCTCCTACAACTTCATGACCTGGTACTCTTGGGAATGTATTACCCATTGAACCTATTATTATTTATAATTTATTTTTTTATTAATAACTTTTTTTTTTTTTTAAAATTTATATATTTATTTATTTTTTTGTTTTTTACGATTATTAAATAATATTTACCAAATTTACAAACATTTTCACCTTGACAAACACCACAAGCGTGAACTTTAATTCTAACCCAACCTTGGACTGGTTCTGGGATTGGTAATTCAATAATTTCTAATTTACCATTTTTTTCTTTAAATGCTGCTGCTTTCATTGTTGTTTTTGTCATTTTGTTTTATTTTTTTTATTTTTTTTTTTTTTTGTGTGTTTATTATTTATTTAATTTTAATTGTTTTTGATTTGATAACATAAATTCCCAATTTATAATTTTTTTTTTTTTTCAATTTTTTTTTTTTTATTTTTTTTAATTTTTTTTTTCAATTTTCTATGGTTTTTTTTTGTCAAAAGTCAAAATTCCCTAAAATAAAAATTAATTTCGTTCATCCCACGTCCAAATTACAAGATATTTTGAAATTATTTTTTTTTTTTTCAAATTGTCATCATAGCGACAAATACAAAAAAAAAATAAATAAATAAAAAATAAAAAATAATGGATATATTGAGGTTATTAAACATTTAAAAGAATTTTATTTAAAATAAAAAAATAGAAACGTTTTAATTTTACAAAAAAAATAAACTAAATCATTACAAATCAATTCACTTTACTTTATAAAAAAAATTTTTTTTGAACTATTTTTATTTTAAATGAAAAAAATAAAAAAATAATAATAAAAATATTAATTATTTTAATATATACACATTATTTTATTATTATTTTTGATATCAAATTCTAATATTAGTGATGGTGATCATGATTATGGTTATGATTATTTTCTTTACTAGTATCAGTAGTTAAACCAGCAAATGCTTCATTTAAATCATATTTTAAAATTTCTAATTTTTCATTGATAGTATCTATACACTCATTAATCTTTAATCGATTTTCATTGATTTGATTTTCACACTTTTCAATATGTTCATAGAAACAACTACCAGCTGCTGGTTTTTCATTTGGTTTATTCGATGTTAATTGTTGACTATTATCAATCTCTACTTTTAATACTTGATTTTGTGCTGTCTAAATATAAATGTATGAGAAATAAATAAATGAATAAAAAAAAAAAAATTTTATAAAACTTTTATAAACATACTAATATAAACTTTGCTTTTTCATTTTCTCTAACATTTGCTATAATCTTTGACCATTCCGGATTAGTTGTTGACAATGATTCTTGAATTTGAATAATCTCCTCACCTATACTTGATAATTGGATTGTAATTGATTGACAACCTTTATTATATTCTTCAATGTTTTGATCTTTTAAAAATCTTTTAAAATTACTGTATATTCATTGAAAAATTTAAAATTGATATTAATATAAGTCTCTCCTTCTCAACTAGTGATAAAAAAAAAAAAAATACCTCGTAAATTGATTTGAGATTAGAACTCTTTGTTCTTGTAAATTAAAAAATAATGCAAGTTTATCAGTGGGTGTTGTACTTTCTAAAAGTTGAGTAAACTCTTTTTTTTTATCTTTTGATAAATCAATCTCTATATTTTCCATTTTAATCTTTGTTTTTTACTTTTTTATGCAATTAATTTAAAAAAAAATGAAAATGAAAATTAAAAAAAAAATGAAAATTAAAAAAAAAAAAAAAAAAAAAAAAAAAAAATTAAAAACTTAATAAATTTCCTAATGAAAATATTCAAATAAATTATCAGTTTACTCTAGTTATCATTTTTTAAATTAAAAGAAAAATAGTTTTTTAGCTTAAAATCCTGATTGATTTGTTAAAATTGATAAAGAAAAAAAAAAAAAAAAAATTTCTATTAATCATTTTAAAAAAAAAAAAAAAAACTTAATAATATAAAAAAAACCAATTGGCCAAAAAAAAAAAAAAATCCCATAAAATATTAAAATGTTTCTCCCACAACAATGTGTTAAAAAAAAATCTTTTTTTTATTCGAATGAATTCTTTTTTATTGCAAGAAATGTAATTTGTGAGTGTCACAAATTTTTTTTAAAAAAAGAAATTTCAAAAATATCCAATTTTAAATTTTTGTCATCAAATTTATGTATTATAATGAACGATCATTTGATTTATATTAGAAGCTTTCTTGTAAGGTTGCACGAACAATAGTTTTTTTTATCATTAAATGGTGTTTCTTTATTTTTATTTTTTTTTTTTTTTTTTTTTTTTTTTTTTTTTGAAACTATAAAAACTTTTCAAAATTTTTATATTCAAATCATTAATTTAAAAAACAAACAAACAAATAAATAAATAAAATAAATATTAAAATGTCAACTGCATCAATCCCAAGTTTAACTTATTTTGAAGGGTATTTATTATTTATTTATAATTTTTAAAAAAAAAAAAAAAAAAAATGTATTGTTTTATTTATAATTTAAAAATTAATAATTATTTATTTTTTTATTTTTATTTTAGTCGTGGATTAGGTCAATTCACTCGTGTTTTATTACACTATCTTGGAATTCCATTTGAAAATATTACAGTAAGTGAAATTTCAGATGCACTCCGTGCTACTCTCCCATACGGTCAATTACCAGTTTATCGTGATGGTGATTTTGTTCTTTCTCAATCATCTACCATCGCTAGATACATTGCCAAAAAGCATAACTTTATGGGTAGCAATATTGAAGAAGAATTTTTAGTTGATCAAATTGTTACTTCAGTTCATTCTGATATCTTCCCTGCTTTTGCCAGTGCTGCAACAAATGTAAGTGGAAAATAAAAAAAAAAAAAAAACAAAGTAAATTTGATTACTTTTTATTAATATTTTTTTTTTTTTTTTTTTTAGCCAGATAAACTTAAAACTCTTTATCCAAAATTCTTCGGTTCATATGAAAAGAAGTTAGAAGAAAATAAATTTTTAGTCGGATCATCAATCACATTAGCAGATTTATATGTTTATGTTTGTTATGATTATGTTAAATTTAGAGGTGAAGCTTTCTCTGCTGATGAATTATCAGATGAAAAGTATCCAAAATTAGTTGAATTAAAGAAATCCTTTGAATCAAATGAAGGTATTGCAAAATATATCAAAGAAAGACCAGAAACTAAATTTTAAATAAAATTTTAAAATAAATAAAATTTGGTTGTAATTCATATTTTTAAAAAAAAAATTTATTATTTTTATTAATTTATTATTTTTATTATTATTATTGTTGTTGTTGTTGTTGTTGATCAACTAAATTTTTTTCTAATAAAATTTTAATACCATCAGCATATTGAAAAGATTCAGTGTTATTGAAATATTCAGTTACATCTAAAGCTACAGCACAAGATTCACTAACGATTGGTTCTTTATCTTGTAATAATTTCTCTAATAAAGGAATTGTTTCAGTTGAAGCAATAGCACCTAAAGCTTCAGCAGCTTCATGACGTACCATTGGATTCTCAGTTTCATCCAATACACATGATGTTAATGGATCAATTGCAACACGATGTTGTAATTGACCTAAAACGAAAGCAACCTCATGTCTAAGTAAGGCGGATGATTGATCTTTTAAACCATCACATAAAGCGATAACTGATTGTTCATCACCGATATCACGTAATGAAAATAATGCTCTATAACGATTGAAAATATCTAAATTTGAGTCTAAAAACTTTGATCTTAATTCATCTTTACTAATTGATCCTTTTGGGAGTGGTGGTGCTGGGTCAACTGACATATACATTTTTTCTTCCTCTGTCTCTGGTTTATTTTTTTCGTACCATTCGACTCTTAATAATGCTAATTGACAAGTTTCACTAACTTCTCTAACTGGATCATTACAATACTCTTTTAATGTTTTATGTGCAATATCACTACCAATTGCTCCTAATGCCTCTGCTGCCTCATGACGTACCATTGGGTGTTCTTCAGTATTCTTTACTAAATCAATTAAAACTTTTAATGCATATTCATCCTCCATTTGTCCTAAACAATATGCAATTTCATGTCTCAATAATGCTGATTTATCATTTAATGCTAAAATAAAATAAATTTTAAAAAAAAAATAATAATTAATATTTTAATTTATTTCATTTTTTTTTTTTTTTAGGTTTATTATTATTCTTTTTATTATTATTATTATTATTTTTAAAACTTACCACTGGCCATAGCATCAATACATAATGGACCATTTAAATTTCTTAGTGTAAATAATGATCTAAATCTTTTAGCAATTGGTTGTGAAACATCTGTTAATGTTTCTTTTAATCCATTTACTAATTCTTCTGTAACAACGACCATTGTTTATATATATATCTGTATTTATTTAATTATGATTAAAAAAAAAAAATTGAGAAAAAAAAAAAAAAAAAAATTGAGAAAAAAATTAAAAAAACGAAAAAATCGTTTTTTTTTCACAATTTTTTTTTAAAATTGAAACATATCGGAAATTGACCATCTTAAAAAAAATATCTTTGTTTTTAATTTTTTTTATTTCTAAAATAGGTTTTTATTTTATTTTAATTTATTTTATTTTATTTTATTTTATTTCATTTCAAATTTAAAAGTTTATAAATTTTCTTTTTAGTTTTTTCAAAACCAAAATCTAGATAAAATTTACCAATATAAGATTCAAAATAATCACCCATTTTTTTTGTAGAGAGTTTTTTAAAATTCTCATGTTCATTTAGTGGGAGAATATTTTTGTTTGATTTTAAAATATTTGACAAATTTTCATTATTAACCAATCTTGACTTAGATTCAGTTAAGAAACCTTCTTGTTGTAGAGGATACTTTGAGAAGAGATAATCAGCAACGATGAAATCTAAAATCGAGTCACCTAAAAATTCAATTCTTTCATAAATTTTTATTTGTTCATTTGAATTAATTTCAATTGGATGATAATCATCACCATGATCATTTAAATCTATTGATTTTAAATAGTCTTCAATTTGGTTATAGAATTTAATATCAATTAATTTATCATTAATTAAAGGTTCTATATCATTATTATTTTCTTGATGATTATTATTATTATTATTACCATCATCATCATCATCACTACTAATACTATTGTTTTTATTGAAAATCCATTTAATAATCCAATTGAATGATTCTTTAAAACCACATTGAATATAAATTGCACCAATGAAAGCTTCAATTAAATCAGCATGAGGTTTCGAATGATCACCAATTGTTGTAATACGTAGAATATAATCGAAACCGATAGTTTTTGATAGACTCAATAGATAGTCATTCTTTGTAAAACGTTCTCTTTTTTTTGATAATGCACCTTCATCATCGAATTCATACTTTTGGAATAGATATAACGATGCTGAAATCTTTAAGATACTATCACCTAAAAACTCTAAACGTTGGTAATCTCTCATGAATGGTTTATAAGTTTGAAATTGTTCTTTGTCAATTGGTTTTCTCTCACTAACTACCTTTGTTGATGGATGAGTTAAAACCTCTCTTAAAATTTGATTGTTTGTATTATTTGTGAATTTAGAGACTACACCTTTGATGTGACCAGATTGATTTATAAATTCTAATACTTTTATATTCCAATTTAATTCATAAATCAATGGAAGTATTGCAAATTTACCTAATAAACCAGCCAAACATGGAAATCCTGTAACTACAACTTCCAAAGGATTCTTTTTCAAAGTTTTTGAACTACGTTGATACTCTTTTAAATTTGGTGATGGTTCAATTGCTAAACCTTTAGTTTGTTGTTCTTGTCTTTTTAGTTGCCAATCTTTTGGTTTCTCGAATTCTCCGTTTTCATTAAAGAACACAATATATTTCAAAATCCAATATTCTCTATCATTTTTACCTCTTGAATGAAAACAATCTAAAACCACTTTATTCTCTTCAATGTTTCTAACTGATTCACAATTAAAAAATTCACCATAATCACTAAGTAAAATTTTATCATCACAAAGTTCTGTTATTCTTTCAATTGTTAAATCATCTTCTCCAATTTCTTTATGGTGGATTAATTGAATTAAATTTTCAATTAAACCATTAAAATCATATTGATTGTTATTATCATTGTTATTATTATTATTATTAATATTATTGATATGTGGTGTTATAAAATGACTATTTTTAAAATTAATTTCATCAATTTTTAAATATTTTTGGCATAATATACTTGAAAAGAAATAATTATGAACTGATATTAAATTTTCAAAATTAACCTTGCTTAATTCAATTTTAGTTGGTTTATTTTGTTGTTGTTGTTGTTCATCATTGAAATTTGTAATTGCAACACCGAAATGATCATTTGAAAGATTTGAAACATGTATAACTGGTAGTGTTGGTAATTGATTAATAGAAAATAATAAAAATTCACCAAAGAATTCATACTCTTTTTCTTGATGTTTAAATTTAATTGTGTCATGTGGATTTGAAATTATAATTTTATAAACAAATAGTTCAGATGTAATTGGTATAATTTCTGAACTAAAAAATCTTTCTGAAATGGGTACGAATCCTTTTTCTCTTTCTTTCTTGATTGGCTCAGATTTTACTAATGTTGTTGTTATTGTTGTTATTGTTGTTGTTGTTGATGTTGTTTTTTCTTTATCATTTATATACTCTTCATCATCACCAATGCTAAAATTTTTTTTTTTATCAACATCAACGATGATACTATTCTTTTTTGCAACATCAAGTTCAAAAAATATATTCACAGGAGAACTTTTTTTGACGACAGACATATTTGATAGAGACTGAGTTATTTTCTCAATATTTTTATTATTATCCTCGCCATATAAAACATTATTTAATTTATCTTCTCCATTAATATATTTATTTATTTCTTTGTCCATATCTATATTATCTGTGGTGTCGTGGTTTAAATTTCTATTATTATTATTATTATTATTATTGTTATTATTGCCGATATTACCGATATCGTTATTATTTTTGTTCATTAAAAATTTGACATCGGCTTGGAGTGAACCCAAACGATCAATTAGAAGAGGGAAAGGAAAGGATTCTAGTCTATCTAATTGTTTTGAAATTTTATCTATCTTTTGTTCTAATACTTTTTGTTGTTCTAAACATTGTTCTAATTGTAGTTGTTGTAGTTGTTGTTGTTGTTGTTGTTGTTGTTGTTGTTGTTGTTGTTGTTGTTGTTGTTGTTGTTGTTGATAAAATCGATAATCCATCACATCATTAATTTCTAATTGTAGTTGTTGTTGTTGTTGTTGTTGTTGTTGTTGTTGTTGTTGTTGTTGTTGTTGTTGTTGTTGTTGTTGTTGTTGTTGTTGTTGTTGTTGTTGTTGTTGTTGTTGTTGGTGTTGTTGTTGTTGTTGTTGTTGTTGTTGTTGTTGTTGTTGTTGTTGTTGTTGATAAAATTGATAATCCATCACATCATTATTTTCATATCGACTTTGACCAATTGATGGTGATTTGGGTGAAATAATTGGCGATCTTGGGTGTTGCTGTTGATTATAAAGTGGTTTTTTTTCTAAGAAATCCAATAAAAGTTGTGCACATTCTTCCTCTGCCTCTTTTTTACTCTTCTTTTTCGTTGATATAAAATTAGATCCTGAATAATTGCAAAATGCCTTTTTAAAGAGGGTTATAATAATATTAAACTTAGAATAGTGTGCATATAAGATGATAATGATGATAAAAAATAAATACTGTAAAAAAAGGAGTATGGTCCAAACCTTCAATCTTTGAGGTGAATACTGGGGTTGGATGAATTTTGTGTTTTTGAATATATTCATTCAATAGACACTTTGAGTTCATATACATTTCGAATAAAAATAAAAAAATGATTATGTGAAACACACCAAATTCAAAACGTGTGATTTTGTTAAAATGAAAATTTTTTTTTTTTTTTTTTTCTGAAAATGTATTAAAAAAAAAAATCAAAATCTAAATCAAAATAATATAATTATAATATGTATCTAAAAAAAAAAAAAAAAAAAAAAAAAACCTTTTTTTTTTAAAAATATTTATTTTCATTTTTGAACTTTACCAATCAATTTATTTTTAACATTTGTAAAATCGTCAAAATGGATAATAAAAAAAGAAAGATAGAAGAACAACAGGATACGTTGAATGAAGAAACAGATAATCACTCAAAAAAACAATCTATATCAAATAATAATGATAATAGTAATAATTGTAATGATAATAGTTGTAATAAAAGTGGTCTAAACAAACAAATAACAGATAGTCTAATTGAAATTGATCAATCAAACAAACAAATAAAAACAGATGATGGAATTGAAATTGATATTGATAAAATTATAGAATCAATTAAAGTGTCACCAAAAACACTGTTAGGATTGATTGATTGATGTTTTAAGAGTATATGATAATCACAAAGAAAATGAATTAATTAGAATAGAATCAACAATTTATTTTAATAGCTATCATAAAAATAAATATTTTAATTTCATTTTAAATATATTCTTTGATACTTCATTCAATGTTTTTAATGAAATTAGTAATTCTATTGATCAAAGTGAATATCATGGTAATATTAAATGTTATAAAATTTATTTTAAATATACACTCTATGTTAAAATCATTAGAGATATAAGAGTAAGTCTTTTATTTTTTCTTATTATTATTAATTTTATCCACCCTCCGTAAATGATGTGAAAGATTAAAATATTATTTTAACATAATCCAATTTTTTTATAATTATTAATGAAATATAAAAGTTTAATAATTGGTTCAAAGATTTATATGAGAATGATAAGGATCAATTAATAAAAAGATTGGATATTATGGAGAATTCTTTATCGACATCATTAAAACATTATCATCTTGGTAGTCGTGGTGGCACTTGTTATGGTAAAAATTTAACAATATTTCCAAAACAGTATTGTATAGATCGTTTGCATAGTATTTTATATGTTGGGACCGCTGATATCTAAGATTACATAGTCCTTGGTTCAAAGATTACTATAAAAAATATTATAAAGCAATAAATAATAATAATAATAATAATAATGATAATAGTGATAATTTTAATAATAATAATGATAATAACAGTAATAATAATAATAACAATAAAAATAATAATAGCAATTGTGATGATAGTAATTTTGAGAAGAAATCATTTATTCTATCAGATATTATAATTGAAATGATAATTAGAGATTCATTATGTTACACTCATGATAGAATGGATAGGGTTATAATAAATAATAATCTTTTATCATTTGCATTAGTTTCAAAACAATTCTTTAGAGTATTATCCAAAATATTAAATAATGAATACTTTGATTGGAGGGAGTCAATGATTCAATTGAATGATAGCCAATTCAATTTAATTAAACAACCACCATTATATTTTGATTATAACTCAATTAGATTAATACCATACTCAATTAATAAAGAATATTTGGAATTATTATTCTCAAGAGTCCAATCGTTCTATATTTTGAGTGATGAAAATGATTCAATCGAAGAGAGTTACCCTCATAAGAGGATATATTGTATTAAGGATCACGAAAATGAAGATTATGCTATTTATCGAAAAGCAATACGTTCGGATGGGTATTTAATTTATCCACCACCGATGCCATCATTACAAAGTATCACTATCGATAAATTTTATGGATACTCTAACAACTATTTACATTTATTTAAAGATATATTAATAACAAGTTTCAAAACAATTAAAACCAACGAACTTGATAATGATAGTCATGGTATCAAAAGATTTTCATTAAAGATTTGTAATGATAGAGAATTTGAAACAGAATGTAAAATTAATTATTTTGGACCGGAATTTCATTCAAATTCATTAGAAATAGTTAAAATTGATTCTTACACTGCCATTCATATAGAATTAAATATAATAAATGAATTAAAGTCTTTAATAAATAATCAATCAAAGAATAAAATAGAGTGGTTACTAAATGTATGTGATGATGATTAATACCATCTAATTTATTAAAAAAAAAAAAAGTAGAACAAGAGATCTGAACTATTTTTAAGTTTGGCTTACTTTTTTTTTTTTTATCGACAACTTAAAAAAAAAAAAAAAAAAAGGTTAATTATTTACATTATGTTTTCTTTCCAATACTTCCATGAATTCATCGAATTCATCCTCAGTTACACTTGAGAAATCATTTGAAGGGATTACATTTAAATTTGTTAAAAGCGAAGTGATCTTTCTTGCATTTTCATCTTTTCTCTCTTTTGCGAATAAAAATTCATCTTTAACCCGATTATTATTATTATTGTTAATATTATTTAAATCTAATAATTGTAATTGTGATGGATGAGCTGAAGTTTCCAAATTTGTTGTTGTAGTTGATGAAGTTAATAATTTTTGAGTTGATTCGTTTTCTTGTTGTTCCATTTGTTTTGTATGATTATTATTTTTCATCGATAATTCATTATTAATATTGATTAATTGTTGTTCGCAAGAGTTTTCAATGATTAGCTTTTCAACAAAGACAGGTTTGGTTTGACCGATACGATGAGAACGTTTAATTGATTGTTGCTCCTTTGAGCCGAACCAAATCGGATCAACGAAAATTATATGATTAGCAGCTGTAATGTTTAAACCGTATGCAGCTAAATCCGAATTCATAATGATGATTTTATATTCTGAATCTTTGAGTTGAAAATCTGATACAATGTTTGCTCTCTGATTCAATGTTAGCTCTGTCATATAGATTTTATATACTCTTGACAATTCTGGTATTCTATTAATTGTCCAAATTATGTCCTTTAATGAATCATTAAATGCACTAAAAACTATACACTTTTCATCAATTTCAACAATTTCTTTTAATCTCATTATCAAATATTCCAATTTTGCACAATCCATTAATTTTGGTTCTTTATAAATTTCAACCTGTAAGTTATTGTTATTTGTATTTATTTGTTGTTGATCCTGTATAGTTTGATCTTCTTGTTGTTGTTGTTGTTCTTGCATCGGTTGATCTTCTTGTTGTTGTTCTTTTCTTTCTCTCTCTTTAATTAATCTTTCGATTTCTTCTTTTTCACCTTCTTCTAATCTTCTTCTTTCTTTTTCTTCTTCTTCCTCTGTTAGTTTAAATTGTACTCTTGGTTTTGATCTTAAAACTGGAGATGTAGTTGGTGATAATGTACTAGTTGTACTTGTACTTGTTGTTGCTGTTGTTGTTGTTATTGTTTTTGCACTAGAGGAGGAGGGTGATGAAGATACTAAAGTTCTTAATTTTGGTAAGGATGTATCTAAATTTGAGATTATTGTTGTTGTTGAAGTTGTCGTAACTATTGAATTTGGTGGTATATAAGGTGTAATTTCGGTGCCAGATACTGTTAAACTTGTTGTATTTGAATCATTATCAATTGAGGTTGGATCAGGTTTATAAAAATGAAAATTTGAAAAATCAAAAGTTTCCAATGTTGCCTTTGTTGTTGTTGCATTTCCAACATCACCATTACTACCACCACTCATTCTCTGTGAAATTGATAATTTTAAACTTACCAATTCATAATATTTATATATTTGTAATAATTTCAATTTATCAGATCTTGGTATAACTTGATCAGATTTCAATAAAGCAGTTTCAATATTTTCACGGACATCTTTTCTTTCTTTCTCTTTTAAAGGTTGACAATTGAAACATGCTTTTCTTAAATTTGTAAATGCTTGTAATGCTAATGGTTGATTATCAGCATGAGTGAAAGAATCCTTACCAGTATATTGTGATGCTAAAAGATTGACTTGAATCAATGATACTAATTCATTATATTTCAATTTCTCATTATCATTCATATCCAATTGTACAACTTTAACTGATAATGGTGGTAAATTAATTTGCTCTTGAATTTCATTATGTGGAGTTTTCACTGCTATCCTATTCATTATCTCACAAATTCTATCTATACCTTCAATCTTAAAATTGTTTACAGGATTTGATATTAATTGATTAAAATAATTTACAGATTGATTAAATGGTTGAATCGATAGAAAACTACAAATTGATTTAAAATTAATTAATTCAGTTTGTAATACTGAACTTGAAATTGGTGTACCACTACAAACCCATTTCCTCTCTGACATTAGCCATGAACTATTATCCGATAGATTAGTATTGCCATTACCAATTACATGACCCTCATCAATTATAATTCTTAACCAATAGATTTGAAATATTGATTTAATAGATACATCATTAAATGTATCACTTTCGTTATTACTACTACCTAGATTTTGATCATTATCAATTGGTGAATTTTCATCATCATTATCATTAAATAAAGTTGATGTATCAAATTGTTTTAAATTACTTAATCTCCAACTTGTAATTATAACAACATCATACTTAATTAATTCTGATGGTGGTGGAATTAATTTATCATTGTTTTCAATAACTAAATATTTAATCTTTGAATGTAACATAATTTCAAATTGCCATTGTTTAATTATTTGATTGGGTACAATTAACAATGTACCAGATGAACATATTAAATTTCTAAATTTAATGATTGAGCCTGACTTTGTTATAATTCTTCTCTCTGGTGATGTTTGTCTAATTAATTGAAATCGAGTATTTGCTAATTGATCAATATCATCTCTAATAGATTGTGGTATTCTATAATCTGATCCAATTGGATAACCATTAATTTTTAAAATTCTCTTTAAAATTGAATATAATGATGGTGGTGTTTTTGTTGTTATAGTTGTTGTTGTTTCTGTTGTATTTGTAGTAGTAACTGTTGTTGTTGTGACTATTGGTTCTAATGGTGGTAGAATTGGGTGACGTACTGGTGATATAGATTGTGAACCTAATGTACTCAATATTAAGGCTATACAAATTATAGTTTTACCAGTGCCCATACCTTGACATAAAATTCCACCTCTAACATCATCACATTTTGGAAATTCTTCCATACTTTTAATTTTCATTCTTTTTTTATCAACTATATTTTCAATTTCAATTCCATTTTTACAGTCATCCGATATTTCCTCTTGATTGTTATTATTATCATCTTTAATAACTCTCCAAAGTGGGTTTGGAAATTGTTTTGGAGAAATTTCACGTTCTAACATTTTTCTAACAGATAATTTTTGAAATTTAAATAATTTCTTTGATTCGTGTAAAAAATAAGGATCATGCATTAATCTAATTTCATCATCAGTTTTACCTTCACCGGGAGATGGTATTTGATCTAATATATATTCAAAGCTATATTTACTCTTTTCATTATCTGGTACACTTTCAAATTTTTGTTTTTCATATATTAATCTTTTCTCTTTATTAATCTCTTTTTTAGATTTTTTACTTGGTTTTTCTTCTCTAGTTTTTTTTACTTTAATAGTTGATAATTGTTTTGTTGATGTTGATGTTGGTGTTGTTGTTGTTGTTGTTGGTGTTGGTGTTGGTGTTATCGTTGTTGTCGTTGTTGTCGTTGTCGTCGTTGTTGGTGTTGTCGTCGTTGTTGGTGTTAGTGTTGTTATTGTTGATTGTGGTGGTTGTAGTGATGTCATTGTATTTTTTGTTTTTATTTTTTTTCTCACTGATTGTTGTTGTTGTTGTGGTTGTTGTTGTTGATCATATTCTTCTTGATCACTTTCATCATTTGAAGGGGGTAGTAATTGTTGTCTTGGTAATGGTATTGATGATTTTACTTTAAAAATCTGATCAGAGTAAATGTGTTTTCTTTTTTTATAGTTTGATGATAATGCCTTTTTTAATTTCTCTTCATCATTATTAACTTTGTCAATCATTAAACTACTGATTCTTTGTACTATTGATTTATCGGAAACTATTTTTGTTTTTTTATCAATTGTTATACCATCATCCATTATCTTTCTGACATTCCAAATTTGAAATATTCCTCTTACTCTATTAATATATTCTAATAATGTCATTTGTTCTTGATTATTATTATTGTTAATTTGATTTTTAATTGTATTTAATAATGAAAATAAATCATTTTCAATTTTGATTTCAATAGTATTAACTCCAAATGTTAATGGTGATATAGTTGACGGTACAACACCTATATCATTGTAAATTGGATCATTCTCTTCTTGATTGAATAAACTTAGATATTCTTTAGTCTTTGAAAATTTAAATGGATAATTTGGTTCATTTAGAAAATAAATTGGAATTCTAATTGTATCATACAGAAATATATATGATTCAGGATATGTCATCAATGACTCATGATATTTTAATAAAACTTCTGTAATTGAATTATTATTATCATTATTATTATTATTATTATTATTATTATTATTATTATTATTATTATTATTATTATTATTATTATTATTATTATTATTATTATTATTATTATTATTATTATTATTATTATTATTATTATTATTATTATTATTATTATTATTATTATTATTATTATTATTATTATTATTATTATTATTATTATTATTATTTTTGGTATAATCCATTGTTTCTTTTTTTTTTTATAATTACAATTTTTTAAATATAAAACATTTAAAATTATTATCAGTTGCGTTCACAAGGAATCCAAATAAAATTAATGAATTTTTGTTTTTTTTTTTTTTTTTTTTTTGAAATTTTTTTTTGATAATAATGGGGTACACTTTTTTTTTTATTTTTTTATTTATTTTTATTTATTTTCGCCAAAAAACGAGAAATTTTTTTTAGGTCGAAATTCACTTTTACAATTGTTTGTTACTTCAATAGGATAATATAGTATTCATTAATGAAAGACAATTAATAAAATAAATATAGAAGGTGAAAATTTTTTTGATCATTTGTGTTGGTTTTAATATACCATATCCATCACTTTATTTTTTATTTTTTTAATTAGTTTCGTCTGGTATTATATTAGAGTCTAACTTTATTTTTTTTTTTATATTTTCAACATCATTTTCTTCATCACCTTTACTTTTTTTTTCTTCAATTTCTACTTTATTATTGTTATTATGTTCCTCTTCTTCTTTTTCTTCTTCTTCATCTTCCTCTTCCTCTTCCTCACCGTCTTCCTCTTCACTATCCTCTTGATTATCTAAATCACAATTTTCTTTTTGTTGTAATTGTTTTTTTAATTTCATCCTTTTCTTTCTACCCATTTCTTCGAATTTTCTTTTTGGAATAACTTTTTCAAAAGCGTCTTTCCAATCACCAACAACTAAAAACTCATTAATAATTTGAAAGACATGATTTACAGCTAAAACCTTTCTACTTGCCATTTGAATGTATTCACCTATTGGTAGTTGAGCATGAGCGATACCTTGTTTTTGAGCTTTTTCATAGGTGATACCTTTTAGTCTATTATGATCAACTATTGCACCTACGATATATTTCTTTGAGAGATCTAATTCTTGAATTACATTTGGTGAATCAGAGGTTAGATAAACCAATTCATCCTTTTCAAATTTCTCTAAATAGGTTTCTTTGTATTGTGTTAACATTTTAAATGGTGATGATTTCTCTAACATTGATTTAATTTCATCTGTTACACCAGTTGCATATAGATTCATTGGTTTGGTTGAGATCTTATTGAAACCATGTAAAAATGTCATTTGAGTGATCAATGATTTCTTCTCCTTTTCTGACATATGTTGTTCCATTTCAAAATCGAATAAAATATGACCATTTAATGTATTTACATCTGGTCCTTTCTTTTTCAATTGTTTTAATCTACTTCTCTCTAATTTCTCTTCAGAACTCATTGTCTCCTTTCTCTTCTTTAAATTCTCTTTCTTTTTCTCTCTCATATATTGTTTCTTTTGGTCTTTATATTGTTCCCATTTAGCTGTTTTAATTAATCTTTTTTTTTGATTCTTTGATAATACTTCTTCTATTTTTTCGTCTTTATTTTCATCTGCTGTATTTTTATTTATATCTCCTTCTGTATTTATATTTATTTCTGTATTACTACTATCTGTATTATTTGATATTGTTGTGGTAGTAGTGGTAGTGGTAGTGGTAGTATCTGTAGTGGTTTCCATCTTTTTTTTTTTTTTTAAATATATACACAATGAAAGAAAAGAAATGAAAATAAAAAAAAAATAAAAAATAAAAAATTTTAGAAAAAAAAAAAAACATTCGTTTTTTGGGGGAAAAAGTCATCTTTTTTTTTTTAATTTTATTTTATTTTTTTTTTTTTTTTAATTAAATTCATATGTACATTTATTTTTATATTATTGATTGGTATTATTTTTATTATTTTTTATTATTTTTTTTCATTTCTTAATTTTAAAATTATTTCATTTTGTATTTGAATTTCTTTTTCTAATTTTTCAATCTTTTCTTTTAAAAAAATATTTTCTTCTTCTAATTCAACTGATTTTGTAAAGTAATCACCTTGTTTTAATAAAAATGCATTTTGTTTATCAATTTCATCTCTTGTCACAAACCTTTTAAATAAATCATCATCTTTCTATTTTATTTATATATATATATATGAGACTTTTATCAGTAAAATTGTTTTTTTTTTTTTTTTTTTTTTTTTTTTTTTTTTTTTTATACACATACATCTAATAAACTTATACCTTGATCAGAGACACCAAAACTTTTTAAAGATTTTTTAAAGTCACTTGTAAAACTAGTTTCTGATTCTGTAGGTTTAGACATTACATCTTGAATGGATACATTATTATTTTCATTTTCCATTATCTTATTCTTATCACTTTGTTTGATTTTTTTTTTTTATGAATTTTGAAAAAAAAAAAAAAAAAAAAAAAAAAAAAAAAAAAAACTAAAAATTTTCAAAACAGAACACACATATATACCAACCACATCGATTATTTTTTTAATATTTTTATATATTTTTTTTTTTTATTATATTTTTCTAATATATCATTTTTTTGATTTTGATAATTTCAAAATTTGATGAGGAATGTAATAATAATAATTTTCGAGAGAAAAATTAATTTTTGTTTTTAGGTTCTTTTTCTGTATTTTGAAATTTTTATTTTAAAATTGTATTAACTGAAATTTCCATTTCATCTTCTACTAAAATAGGTATTTTTTTGAAGAATTTTTACTTTAATTTTATGATTTAAAAAAAAAAAAAAATTATTTTCAAAATTTCTTCGTTTTCATTTTTTCATTTTTTTTTTTTTTTTTTTTTTTGACCTTCAAACTCCACATAATTTTTTTTTTTTATATACCGATCAATCAAAAAAAAAAAAGAAAGAAATTTATAATATGTCAGAAATTAAACAAAATCCATTAAATGAAAGTGAAGCTATTGAATTGGAAACTTTATTAAAGGCAGGAGATCCATATACAATTTTAGGATCATCAATTTATGAAAATAAAAAAGATATTGAAAAAAAGTATTTAAATTTAATTAGTGATGAAAGTAAAACCAACCAAGAGATTAAAATCATTGAAAATGCCTACAAGGTATTAATTACAGATAAATATAGAAATGTATATGATGAATATTTAGTTAGAAATGATATCAATAAAAAGCAAATGTCAGAAACTTTAGAAAATATTAAAAGTGGATTTTTATCAACAATTTGTAGATTGATTGCAATTCCATTCCAAAATGTATCAATTTTAGCAAATTCACCATTTTCAATTAGTATTAGAGATACTAATCAAATGGTTAAAACTCTTTATTCACTTAAAGGAATTAGAGGATTCTATAGGGGTATGAAATTTAATACTTCATCACTTTCAATTGAATTCACTAGAGCTATTATATTAGAATTTATTAATAAATTAATTGGTAGTAATTCTAAAGTTAGTGAAAATAATGATATCGTATTATCATTTGTTGATCAATTCACTCATTTAATCACAGCATATCCAGTGAAAATGATTTTAGATTGTTTAATCCTTTCACCATTGTCAATGAATGTTTTCGATGTTATTAAAACCTTTATCAATAGATTAGATTCAAATAGTGGTTCTATGATCCGTGGTGATATCATTAAATCTCATAGTGTATTTGATTCATTCTCTTTCAAAAATCTTTACTATGGTGCAATCTATGTAATTCCATTAATGATTGCATCTCAACAAATTAGAAGATTTGTAAATTATTCAACTGAGAAATTAAAGAATTACGTTCAAGAAAATAATGATACAATCAGTCCATTCATTAAATATCCATCTTATTTACTCACAAATGTTGTCTCAACCTCTTTGATTAAATCGGCTTTAATCGCACCACTTTACGTTTTATCAACTTGTTATCCAAGTCAATTGGTTTCCTCTTACATTCAAGGCGTTGAAGTACCTGAAGCAATCAATCCAATCTCTTTAGCCATTCAACTCTATCGTCATATGGGTTTATTATACTTTTATAAAGGTTTCATTCCAATGACAGGTTTTAGATTATTTGAAAGTTTTAGTCGTCTTTGTTTCCCAAATACTACAAATAATGAAGTAGTTTTTGAATAAATAAAAAAATCAAATATATAAAAAAAAATTAAATTCTTTTTTTTTCTCTTTTTTTTTTTTTTCTAAATATAATATATATAAAAATACAATATTTTTTTTTTTTTTTTTTTTTTTTGTTTTTATTATTTTTTTTTATAGATATTTTTTTCTTTGTTTTGTTCTTTTTTTTTTTTTTTTTTTTTTTGGTGTCTCAAAAGTTTTTTTTTAATGATTAAATACTTCTTTAATATTAGATAAAAACTTTTTTAAATATAAGTTTGGATTACTAAATTTGATAGTGGTAATTTTCTTTTTATCAGCAACTAATTTTGGTGGTAAGTAGAAATCGGAAATAACCATATAATAAATTTCAAAATAATCATTACTACTATTGTTATTGTTGAAATTTGGTGATAATGGGTTCAAAGGAATTGGTGGAACTCCGCTATTACTACTGTTGTTATTATTAGATTCAACACCTGTAAAACAATTTGAGAGATAACCACCTTGATATCTTTGACCTAATTGAGTGTTTGGAATATAACCACCACCACTTGGTGCACAAGTCTTTAAATTACCAGTACTATTATTCTTTGAATTTATATTTAATTTATTATTATAATTTGGAGATAATGGTGATGGTGTTGATGGTTGTATTGATGATGTTGTTGTGGTTACAGTTGATTGGATAGTTGGTGATGTTGGTGCACTCATTGATAATGAGATATTATTACTACTTGTATTATTATTTGGATTCATTGATGCTCTTAATAAACCATGATTAATATGGCTAACATTATTATTATTATTATTATTATTATTATTATTATTATTACTACTATTATTATTATTACTATTATTATTGTTATTATTATTTCCACTATTTGTTATAATTGGTGGAGTTGAACTTGTTAAAACTATTGGTGTATTATCTTCTAAATTTATAACTACATCTTCCAAGGACCAAGATCTTGGTAATGTTGAAAATGCTTTCTTTAAAGACTTTGAAATTTTTAGATTATTTGATTTTGTTACATTTTCAACATCCTCTAAAAAGTAAAGTAAACGCGGAATTGATTTGATTGGCTCACTTGCATAACGTGGTGATCCTGAAGTTGACCCACCACCACCACCCGATGATGGTGGAGGGGGTACACCACCACTACTATTACCCAACAATGGAGAATCTCCACCATTTCCTCCTAAATTAAAATTATTAACACCCCTTGGTGTTGGTGGAGCACTTGTTATTGAAAAATTGCTTAAAGTATCTTCTGAACTACTACTAATTATACCATTACTAAAATTATTATTATTACTATTATTATTATTATTATTATTTGCATTATTTATATTATTTTCTAAGTGATCTTTTCTTATTTTAGTTACACCTATCACTAAATTATATTCCATAAATTCTTGACTTGATAAAAACTAAAAAAAAAGGTATTAGTATTTTTTTTTGTTGACTATATAAAAACTTAAAAAATACCCACTGTTATATCTTTTTCAATTTGTTTGAACATTGGAACTCTTGTAATTACATCTAAATTTAAACTAATAGATTTTTGTGATGATGAGGATGATGATGAGGATGATTGTTGTGACGTAGAAGATGAAGATGAAGATGATTTGTTATTAAATTTTCTTCCACCTAATGTTGGTGAAGATGACGTTGAAGGTGATTCCGAACCATTTCTTCCTAAACCGCTCTATAGGTATACAAGGTATTAATATTTGTGTACATATAAACCGAAATAGTATAACTCAAATATCAATACATACATAAATAAAAGAATCAGGTGTTGAGAAATGATTCTCAAATGGATTTGATAATAATACAACATAGGCGTGAGTTGAGCTATTACCAACTCTATAAAGTCCTAAATATTTCTCTAAAAATGCGTTTGGATTATAAACCAAATAGTTATAATAATGTGGTAAAAGTTTTCTTAATTTAACAGAATCTGATTTTGATATCGTTTTCATTATAAATCTTCTGTCAGCTGAAAAAATTGTAAATGACTCGCCATTTGATGATGATGAACCTGTTTGTGTAGTTGTTGAATTTGCTGTTGTTGTTGTTGTTGTTGTTGCTGTTGTTGTAGTCGAATTTGCTGTCGCTGTAGTTGAACTTGATGTTGGTGGTGCAGTTGTCGTAATGATTGGTGTACCATTATTGTTATTATTGTTACTATTACTACTATTAATATTTGGTGATTGTGCAGTATTAGTTGATGATGTTGATGATGTTGTAGTCGTACTATTGGAAGATTTACTTTCTTTCTTCTTTCCAACATCATGTGACACAAACGATGACCAAGACTTTAAGAATTCAGTTTGGTCAATTCCTAATCTATTTCTTAAAACTTGAAAAACATTTGGTGAAAAATCTTTAATTGTTGATTTCTTTTCTGAACTGTAATAATAAAGCAAATTTAAAATTATGTTACTCCATGTGATAATAATAATAATAATTATTATTATTATTTAAAAGCATAAATTAAAACTTACATTGAAATTTTATATTTTTTAAAGTGTTCAAACTGTGGTTGAGTTAATGAGTCTAGTCTATCAAAACCAATTCTTAAACTTGTTCTTAATGCAATCAATGCTATATTAATTAATTCTTGAGATGGATCAACTTGGAGTACAGGTCTCTTTGGAATTGGGTTATTAATTGGTCTTAGACCATCAGTACCTATCAATGTTCCACGTGGACTTCTTTGAAAATTTATTAATTTAAATTGTAAATTATCGTCATATCCGAAATCTTCATCATCTGAATCCAATGATTGTCTCTTCTTTTTATTCTCTTGTATACTACTTGGTGGTATAACTATTGCTGGTACCGGTAATTTATTTGAGTTATTATTATTATTATTATTGTTATTATTATTATTATTATTATTATTATTATTATTATTATTATTATTATTATTATTATTATTATTATTATTATTATTATTATTATTATTATTATTATTATTATTATTATTACATGCTTGATCAATATTTAATTTTGATATCACTGGTAGAGTGGTTGTAGCAGAACTAGTAGCAGTTGTATTTGGTTGAAATATAACTTGAGAGTCAATTAATGATATATTATTTCTTGTTAAACTATTTGATCTTAATGGATGTGGTGAATCAATTAAAGGTGTTGGCAAAGAAGTTCTCTTTTCATCATTACTATCTTCAATACTGTTGTTGTTCATTGCCTCCAATAATTTCTTTGCTCTATGTTTTGAAACACTATCATTTCTTCTTAGTTGTTTCGATTTTTCTTTATTTATTGGATTCTCAGTATCTTCATCACTTGAATCATCATCTGATGAATAGTCTTCATAGTCTTCATCAGAGAATAAATCCTCTGACTTACCACTACTAACACTATATGGACTATTTGGTGTCGATATTTTTGGTGAGGATGCCAATGGTGTATTTGTTGATGGTGTTGTTATTGTGACTCTATTATTATTATTATTATTATTATTAGGATTATTATTATTATTATTATTATTATTATTATTATTATTATTATTATTATTATTATTATTATTATTATTATTATTATTATTATTATTATTATTATTATTATTATTATTATTATTATTATTATTAGGATTATTATTAAGATTATTATTATTGTTAGGATTATTATTAAGATTATTATTAGAATTATTGTTATTATTGGTTTTTGTTATTGTAACATTTGTTTGTTTATTTGTTGATGTATCAACTGTTGTTGATACCATTTGTTGTTTATTTTTATTTATTGTTATTTTATTTTATTTTTTTAAATCTGAATTGATTTAATTGAACCTTTTGTTTGTTTATTTGCTTAAGTATTCTATTTTACTTTTATAATACTATGACTTTTTGGTATTATTATTGTTGTTATTATTGTTATTGTTATTGTTATTGTTATTTTAATGATATGATACGATATTACGAGTATTTACTATTGTACAAAAAATTATTATTATTAAAACAATTCGCTTTAGCCTTTTTTTTTTTTTTTTTTTTTTTTTTTTTTTTTTTATTAAAAAAATATGTGTATCTCTAATTTATATGTCAATTGCGTGTATTTATGTGAATGTGTGTTATAAGTTTTAAATGTCTGATAATGATTTTTTAAAAAAAAAAAAAATTTGAAAAAAAAAAAAATAAAAAAAAATAAAAATTGTTGGTGGGTGATATTGTGATTCAAAGAGATTTTAAAAATAATAACATTTAAATTTTCTATATAGAAAATGGATGTATGTTTATTATTAATTTTAGAATTGGAATAATTAATTTAAAATTTAAATAATTTATTTTATTTTATTTTATTTATTTTATTGTTGTTGTTGTTGTTGTTGTTGTTATTATTATTCCACCAACGAGATTTTTTTAAAAATAACTGAAAAAAAAAAAAAAAAAAAAAAAAAAAAAAAAAAAAAAATTTCAAAAATTAAAAAAATAAAAAAAATAAAAAAAATTTTAAGGCCAATTGATCGCAGATTTTTCGAGGTCATTATTTTATTAATTGATTATATATATTTTTTTTTTTTTTTTTTGATTTTATTTTATTTTTTATATTAAGTGTTTTTGTTTTTTTTTTCATCCGAATTGACACACACATATTTTTAATAGAAGTGATTTACAATTTTTTTTTTTCTTTTTTTTTTTTTTATTAATAAATAGACTTATACTGGTGTAGGTACATTATCTACCATTGTTTTATAAAGTTAAATTGATATGGTTAAACATCTCTTTTTTTTTTATTTCGGGAAAAAAAAAAAAAAAGATAGAGGTTTTGAGTCAGATTTTTATTTTTATTTTTATTTTTATTTTTATTTTTATTTTTTTTATCTTCATTTTTTTTTTAAAATTATATTAAAGGTAACAGATATTGTTAATTATAAAAAAAAAAAAAAAAACAACATTGTCTACGATGATTGTTTGTGTCAAAAAACATGATATTTGTGAAAGATTATTCTCAGACAGGTCTTTTGAAAGATTAATATTTCTATAATAAAGAGTGTTTTTTTAATAACGATGGTGGAATAAACCGAGTTCTAACAGTCTAAGATTCATTAGCTTTGCAAACCATGGATGAAATACCTTCAAGTGAATTCATAATTAAAGTAAACCAATGTTGACATGAATCTCTTTTTTTTTTTTAATTATTTTATTACAATGTAACCAATATTATGCCTATATAGGAAAAAGAAAAAAAAGAAAAGAGAAATTTGTTTTTGGCTTTTAAAAAAAAAAAAAAAAATAATAATAATAATAATAAAATTTCATTTTAAATTGTTGGTATTTCCTTGTAAAAATTAACAATAAGTCAACCGTTTGTCAATACTAATCACATTAAAATTGAATTTTTTTTTTATTATTTTTTTAATGGATACCCAAAAACGTACAAATAAAAAAAAATAATATTTTTAAAAATTATTTTTAAATATCTTTTAAAAGATATTTTAAATCGATTATATGAGTGAAAGGTTAATTTTATTTTTTTAAATTTTTTACTTTTACCTTTATTATTTATTTTTTTAAATTTTTTTTCATTTTAAAAAAAAAATATTAAAATTATTTATAAATTTTAGAACCTCCATTTCGATCATCGAAAAATTTAAAAAAATAATTTTAACACACTTTCCTTTTTTTTTTTTTTTTTTTTTTTTTTTTTTTTTTTTTTTTGTTATTAATAAGTTAAATTTAACTTTAAATTTATATTTACATAATTTTAAAAAAAATATTCTATAGCCATCAATTAATCAAATATATTTTATATTTAAAAGATTGATTTTTTTTTTTTTTTTTTTTTTTTCCAATCTTACCAAAATAGGAAACATAACAAGGAGTTTTTTAAACATTTCTTTTTTTTTATTTATTTAGGGGGGAAAAAACCACATATTCATATTTGTACATAATATTTGATTTTAAACGAAAAAATAAAAAAAACAAAACATAACTAAAAACCATACAAACAATATTTTCAAAATGTTTTAATAGATCATTTTTTATTCTTTAGAGATTTTATAAAAAAATAAAAAAAAAAAAAAAAAAAAAAAGAATTGGAAAAGGATAAAAAAACAAGGAAAAGAAAAAGGATAAATTTTTTTTTTTAGACCCTTTGTCATTTTTTATTTTTTTTATTTATTTATTTATTTAAAAAAAAAAAAAAAAAAAAAGACAAACACATCGTTCAAAAAAATAATTTTTATTTTTTGTTTTTTTTTAGAATAGGTATTTTTATCTGCTGTATAATATTTTATTAATTGTTATAAAAGTCGTAGTTGGTTAAATTAACTTAGAGAATAGTAAACCCTTCAAATAAATTTGACAACAAATAAACCATTTAACCACTATAACCACTACTGCTACTATTACTACCACTACTACAACAATTATTGTAAGCTCTAACAACAACAAAAACAACAAAATATGATACATGTGTAAAAAAAAAAAAAAAAAAAAAAAAAAAAAAAAAACACACAACAAATGGATTAAATTATAATTTGTAGTTATTTACAACAAGTGATGAAAATAATTCTCATCATAATCTGTTACCTATGTGTGAGTGTTGTATGTATGTATGTATGTATTTGTATGTATTTGCATGTGTGAGTATAGTGGATTAGAGATAGTAAGGAAGTGAGGGAATATGTAAATTGATAACAAATCATATGATCACCAAAAATGATAAATAAATAAATAAATAAATAAATAAATAAATAAATAAATAATGTGTGTATACATCTAAAAATCTATTAAAATTTATATGATATAGACATATATAGTAAAATAATATTGATGATGATTATGATTATAATAATCATAATTATTGTAGTGAGCGAGTATGATAAAGTGGAAAAAAAAAAAAGAAAAGGGGGAATATAGAATAAATAACAATATTATTATTACTTGAATATTATTATTATTATTATTATTATTATTATTATTATTATTATTATTATTATTGTTGGTTGGTTAATTAATTGTTGGTATATTGTTATTTTTATTATATATTTATATTATTTATATTAATTATTTTATTTATATATATACAGATGTTTATAGAATTATTTTAAAAGTATTCTTGTAACTTCAATAGTTTGTTTTGACTTTTCTAATACATCATTGATTTTCTTTTTAATTTCTAATGAATCAGCAGAGATGGATTCAATATTTTCAGAAACATTGGTTACAATTGTCAATACTGATTCATGATAGTTTTCTAAATCTATGTTGTTGTTATCAATTTCTTTTGAATTTTCATCAACCACATTTTTTTCAATTTTTTCTTTTCCTTTTTTGTTATTATTATTATTGTTATTATTATTGTTTGTGGTGGTTGATGTTGAATTATTAATTAATAATGAAGAAGATTTTTGAAGATTTTGAGAGATTTCAGCTTGAATAATTGATGGTACATCTTGTCTAAGTTGGGTTACATTTGTTACTAATGATTCCAATTCTTTTTGTAATGTTAATGCTTGTTGTATCATTGATGGATCTGCAACTTCTGTCTCAATTTTTACAACTTTAGAAATTAAATTTGGTTGTTGTTGTTGTTGTTGTTGTTGTGTTTGTTGTTTTTTAGTTTCTTTTGAATCTTCTAAATTTGGAAATATTATTTCAACACTATCTTTAAATTGTTCAAGCGTCATTTGTTTTAATTCATTCAAGTATTTCTCTAGTTCAATTTTTTCATTTTCATTTAATTCTTCATTTTTAGAAGTTATCAATTCATTATTATTACTACTATTATTATTATTATTATTATTATTATTATTATTATTATTATTATTATTATTATTATTATTATTATTATTATTATTATTATTATTAAAAAATTGAGATTGAGCAAATTGAAAAGAAAGATCCAATTGATTTATATAATTCTCTTTGATTTTTAACTTATTGGGTTTGTTTGTTTCCATTTTTAGTTTTATCAAAAAAAAAAAAAAAAAAAATGAAAAAAAAATAAAATAAATAAAATAATTTAAAAAAGGAAAACTCTTTAGTAAAGTTATAGTTTTTTATTTATTTATTTTATTTCTCTCTTAATAATTTATAATAATGGGTGCGTCAAGTAATGTTGATATGTATTTAAGTGCTTGTGTATGAAATAAAAATAAAATAAAAATTCAAAAAAAAAAAATTCAAAAAAAAAAATTCAAAAAAAAAAAAATTTGCGCGCAAACAATTGGTCAATAAAATCCAATTCAATTTTCACTCTATTTTATCTTTATATTGATATAAGTAAACAAGGTGCAATGTTGTTAAGTTTTATCGACCAATAATTTTTATTTTTTATTTTTTTATTTTTTATTTTTTATTATTTTTATTACTTTTTGTGTCTCTCACCACAGAAAAACTCCAACACACCCACCCTGTAAACATTTCATAATTAAATTTTTATTATTATTAATTTTCTTTTTTTTTTAATTTTTTTAATTTTTAATAATAATATTATATCTTCTTATAAAAAAAAAAAAAAAAAAAAAAAATAATATAAAAAATAAAATAAAAAATAAAATATTTATGTATGTCTTTTCATCACAAAACTAATTTAATCTTATAACATCAACTCACATTTTTAATTATTTTTTATTTTTATTTTTTTTTTTTTAAAAAAATAGGAAAAATAAAAAAAAAAATAAAATAAAAAAAAATAATTAAAAAAATTCCTTTTATTTAAAGAAATTAAAAAAAAAAAAATATAAAGTTCTATCACCACATTCCCAATTATTTAGAAATAATTTGTAAATTTAGAAATATTAAATCAATTTCATTTTAAAATTAATTAAAATAAATAATTTTTTTACAATTATTTCTTTTTATTTTTTTTATATTTTTTTTTTTATTTTTAATTTTTTTTCTTAAGAAAAAAAAAAAAAAAAGAGTAATTCAAATTCGATAATTTAAATAGATATAATTTTTTATTTTTTATTGTATTTTTTTTTTTTTTTTATTCCGGAGTACTTTTTGGACAAAATAAATTATTCCTTTTAATATTATTTTTATATAAATGTATGTAGATATATTAATTAAAATTTTTATTTTTAAAATAGCTTGTTTAAATTTAAATCAAATCAAAAAAAAAAAAAAAAAAAAAAAAGTTTTTAAACAAAAAAAAAATAAAAAATAAAAAAAAAGATATTTTCTATTTTAACCCCACACCACACACACAAAACAATTGTCAACTATCAATTAAGTTGCTATGATTTCAAATTTAAAAAAAAAAAAAAAAAAAAAAAAAAAAAAAAAAAAAAAAAAAAATAAAAAAAATAAAAAATAAATTAGTTTAAAAAAAAAAAAAAAAAAAAAAAAATTAGATCTAACAGTTTAAATACTACCACCCACATATTTTTTTTTTTTTTAAAAAAAAAAAAAAAACAAAAAAAATAAAAAAAAAATTTTTATTATTTTTTTTTTTTATTATTTTAAAAATAAATAAATTTAATAAATATATATATATATATCAAATATTCAAATAAAATAATAAAAAGAATCTATATGTATGTGTGTGGTATAAAAATTTTTGGTGCTTTTTATTGGATCTGTTCTTTTAATTACCTATAACAACTATAAACAACAACAACAACACCTACCTTCCCACATTTTCCCAATTCAGTAAACTCCAAAACACAATAACATTTAAAACGAACGAGTGAATAAACTATTTTATTACCAAATATATTTGTTTTTTTTACTTTCTCTTAATATTATTTTCAATTCTCAATTTGTCTTATTTAAATTATTATTTTATATATTATTTTTCAATTTAAATTATTAAAAAAAAACCGTTGAAACCACATAAATGCTATACATTAAATGAAATAATTTGACAAAATTATATATATAATTGAAAAAAAATTGTACAAATTATTAAAACCCCTTTTTTTTTTCCTCCTTTCCCCACAATCTTTTTTTCTTCTTTTTTACCAAAAATTAAATGAATAGTCGATTCTATTACTATAACAATAATTAATTAGTAATTGTAACCATTTTTAAAATTTTATTATTATTTTTTTTATTTTTATTATTATTTAATATAATAAATAGATTATTTGAATTTTTTTTTAAAAAATAAAATTAAACCACACACATTTCAAAAATATAATGAAGTTTAGTCGTTTTAAAAGTAGAAATACAAACTATTATACTACAAATACTATTGATACAAATACAACAACAACAATAAATACTGCCACTGAATTTAATAATAATAGTTTAAATAATACTACCACAACAATAATAAACTCATATAATAAAATTCAACAACAACAGTCAATTAATACATATAGTTATTTTAATAATAATAGTAATAATAATAATAATAATAATAATAATAATAATAATAATAATAATAATAATAATAATAATAATAATAATAATAATAATAATAATAATAATAATAATAATAATAATAATAATAATAATAATAATAATAGTAATAATAATAATAATAATAATAATAATCATAATAATAATAATAATAATAATAATAATAATTATAATAATAATAATAGTAATTATAATAATAAAAATAATAATTTTAATATCAATAATAGTAGTGATAAAAAAAGAAAATTAATGTTTATGGAAAAACCAAATATCTCATCTGCTACTTCGATACCTACAACTATATCGGCACCTGTATCTACAACTACATCAACTTTATCATCACCTTCAAGTTTGACATCAACTTCATTACCTTCATTTTCAACTATATTATCGTCTTCGTCATCATCATCCACATTCAATACTAATATTAATGACAATAATATAATTAATGAAATTTCATTAGAGAATGTTGGAAACATTAAAATTATATCAATATCAGATTCAAATTTTACAAATTACAATTTAAATAATACCGATTATAAAGAGTTATTATTTTGGAAAATTTGGAGAAATTTTTTTTTAAAAAATGAAATATTATTTCATCAACGTTTATATAACCTTTATTCAAACTATGAATTTAAAGATATAAAATCATTAATTAGTTTTCAGTATAGAGATTACTTACAGCATATTAGTTTTAGTTACTTTTTCGATGAACCTTTATCTCATAATATTAATAATATTTCGAATTTAAATTCAAATAATGTATATACTATTTTCCCAAATTATGTTAAAAAGATAACTTTTGGTTATTGTTTTAATCAATCAATCAATCAAAATATGTTCTCACCAAATTCATCATCTTTGGTATGTTTGGAATTTGGTGAGTTATTTAATCAAGACATTCAAATCAATTCATTGCCATCATCATTGACTTCATTAAAATTTGGTAAAAATTTTAATCGTCCTTTATCATTGGGTTCTTTGCCATTATCAGGTAATTTGAAATCATTAACTTTAGGTTTATCATATAATCAACCCATTCAAAAGGGTAGTATACCAAATGGTGTTGAAAAGATAACCATTGGTGGTAATAGTGTATTTAAAAACAACAACGACAACAAAAACAAAAACAAAAACGAAAACAGTGTAAATAAAATTAACAATTATCCCGATTCAATAAAAATATTTAAATTTGATAAATATTTTAATGATACAATAATGGTTGGAACTATACCCAAATCTGCAATAAAGGTAAAATTTGGAATTCAATTTAATAGACCCATCTCAATGGAACAAATACCTTTATCTGTGACTGAAATTGATTTCGGTTTTAAATGGAACCAACCATTGAATGAAAATAGTTTACCAAAGAATGGAAATTTAAAATCATTAATATTTAGTCACTTTTTTAATCAACCAATCAATTCCAATTGTTTACCCAACGGTTTAACCCATGTAAAGTTTGGTCCTTTATTTTCTAAAGAAATCAATTTAGATGATTTACCTTCATCAATAGAGCAATTAATTTTTCATAAATCTTTCCAATCTTTAAATCTGTTAAAAAACTCAAATAACCTTGATAAGAAAATTCAAATTATTTATTATGGTTAAAAAAA